>JANZLC010000002.1:4892980-4919631 GCA_026413385.1 Erythroxylum gracilipes
AACTCAATTCTAAGAAAATAAAAATAAAAATAACACAAATAAATAAATCATAAATAAATAATTAAACAAATAATAAATAATTTAGAAAAAAATTTTGGGGTCCAACATCACCTCACTCACACTCTTAGGTGTTGGCCACTCTCGAATAGCCTTCACCTTCTCACTATCAACCTCAACCCCTTAAGAACTAATCACAAACCCCAAGAATACTAGCCTATCAATGCAAAATGTACACTTCTTAAGGTTCGCATACAATTTCCCTTGTCTCAACACATCTAAGACCACCACATGCATGACGTGCTCATCAAGATTAGTGCTATATATCAAGATGTTATCAAAGTAAACAACTATAAATTTTCCAAGAAATGCACGCAAGACATGATTCATCAACCTCATAAAAGTGTTGGGTGCATTAGTTAAATGAAATGGCATGACTAACCACTCATACAACTCATATTTAGTTTTGAAAGTAGTTTTCCATTCATCTCCTAGTTTCATTCTAATCTGATGGTATCCACTTTTCAAGTCAATTTTTGTAAAGATACATGCGCCATGCAATTCATCAAGCATATCATCTAACCTAGGGATAGGGTGGAAATACTTTACAGTGATTTTGTTAATAACACTGCAGTCCACACACATTCTTCAGGTTTCATCTTTCTTAGGCACCAACAACACAGGCACCACACACAGGCTCAAGCTTTCCCTCATATGTCCCTTTTCTAGTAACTCATCCGCCTGCTTTTGAAGCTCCTTTGTCTCCTCAGGATTACTCTTATAAGCTGGGTGGTTTGGAATTTGAGCTCCGGGTATAAAATCAATTTGGTGCTCGATGCCTCTCAAAGGTGGAAGTCCCTTGGGCATCTCCTTAGGAAAGATATCTGAATAATCCTACAAAAGAGAAGCAAAAACACTAGGCAAAACATCAAGAGGGTTAGTGTCATAAACTAAACACTCTATATATCTCACCACTACTAGTGCTCTTTTCTCTCCAGTTACTCTCCTCAAGTATTTTCGCTTAATAAACAAGCTCACTTATCTCTCTTTCTTTTCTCTTTCTGAGCTCTTCTCTCCTACACATCTCACTTTCTTTTCCTTACTTATGCAGTCACTCACCATTGGGCCAAACTCAATTTTCTTTTGAGCCTCTTTTCTCTCTTCACTTTTTTTTTTGTTCTCACTACCCGAACCTTCCTCACTTTTACTTGCTTTTATTTGGTCTAGGTACGATTCATGAGGTGATAAAGGTAGTATAATGAAATTCCTACCCTTAAACTTAAAGGAGTACCTATTTTTATATCCATCATATACTACCCTCTTGTCAAATTGTCAAGGTCTTCCAAGTAACATATGACCAGCCTCCATTGGTACCATATCACATAACACCTCATTCTCATATCTCCCTACTGAAAATGGCACAACAACCTACCTAGTCACCTTCACACCAGCACTATCATTGAACTACTATCAAATTGTATGGATCTGGATGTTTCTTGTATGTCAAATCCAATTTTTATACCATAGTCCAACTAGTTGCATTAGTGCAACTACCCCCATCAATGATCAAATTGCATACTTTCCCACTAACTAAACACCTCGTATGGAAAAGATTCTCTCTCTAATCTACAATTTCATCTGTGGCCTTAGCACTCAGTACCCTCCTAACTACTAGTGCTTCCCCTATAACAGCTCTCTCAAAGCAACTATCATCATCAAAATCATTATCAACAACAAGTTCAGATTCACTACTACTATCCTCTGAATCAATCATCCCATTATCCCTCATAATCATGACTTTCTTATTTGGAAATTGAGATGCAATATGGCCAATACCCAAGCATTTAAAACATTCTATAGATGAATGTTTACTAGAAGTAGCTTGGGTGTTGGAAGTACCTTTCTGTTCAAATCCCTCAATTGGCTTCTTAGGTGCTTCCTTGAAGTCCACTCCTTTGTCTTTGTACTTCTCCTCCTTTCTGGGTCATTTGGAGTTCCATGAGTAGCTAGAGCTTGCTCCACTCCTCGCTATCATTCTAGCTTTGAGCTGTCTCTCCACCTTCATAGCCGTGCTCACCATGTCCTCAATCTCTAAGTAGTACTACAACTCCACAACATTGACTATCTCCCTATTGAGTCCACTAAAAAATCCGGCCATTGTAGCCTCTGGGACCTCCTCTATGTTGGCTCGGATCATAGCCACCTCCATCTCCTCATGGTAGTCCTCCACTGATTTAGACCCCTGACCGAGTCTCTGAAGTTTCTGGTGCATCTCCCTGTAATAGTAAGAAGGCACAAACCGCTTCCTCATACATGCCTTTATATCGTCCCAAGTAGTAATTGGCATCTCTCCATTTCCCACTCTAGGTAAGCCTTTGCATCATTCCTTCCTTTGAAGGCTGGGATCTGCATCTTGATAGATTTGAGGTCTCCATCCCTTCTGTTAAATGGCTCAACTCTCTGAGCTCTTTTAGGTCTGCGTACCTCAAACTCCTCCTCCTCCTCAAAGTCATCCTCCTTTGGCTCATAGCAAGGTAGTGATCTACGAGGTGGTGGTTGCTGCTGGCGTACATTTGCACGCCTCCCCTGAGGTTCCTCATGTCTCCCTTGTCTGAGCTCATCTATTTGTCCCCTAACCTCAGTTAAGGATAAATTGAACCTCTCAAATTGTTATTACATGGCTCTCAAAATGGAAGCGATATTTACATCTCCCTCTTGGCTGTCATCATTACTACTTCCCTGTGGCATTGTAGATAAAATGATATACCTGCAAAACAAGGTTAGTAATAAATAACCTCACACACTTCCTCACGTGTTTCACTCAAATGATGTCACTCCCTTCGAGTTTAAGTCAAGGAAATGACTCCCTCAAATAAGCTCATACACTCTTTCCTTTTAGTACTCAATCCCCTCTGAAGTTCAAATCACCACTTAGAACCAATTCTCAACTGATTAAAAGAATCAAAAAGGTGTGAAAATTTCGAACAAACTAGTAAGTACGAGTATGACGAAACAAAAAAGTTTTGTGGTGTTTCTATACTTTTTTTTCAGACTTTTTCTGGACTTTTTGTTTTAATATAGGCCGAAAGTTTCAACAAAAGAAATAAGAAGAATAATTGAAAACCCTAGCCAAAATAAGAATAGAAAGAAAGATTGAAACCCTAGGCCGAAAGTTGATTCACACCTGAATTGATGAACTGACGATAATTGGATGGTGATAGGTGGCGGTTTCTTGAATTCTAATGGAGTTGAATAAAAATTCTCCTCCACACCAATGCTCTGATACCAAATAACACGCACACACGGAATTGAAGAATTGAAAAGCTCGAATTTAAGGAAACAAGAAGCGGGGTAGATTCAAATTAACTAAAATTAAATCCGTTACGCAGGGTTTCAAATTTACCTACTAAACCTCACGAAGAACTTGTCTCGAGCAACCTAGATAACGGGTAAAGAACAAACCAAGAAAGTTGTTTAGGATCAAAATCACGCCACAATATGATTCAGTTGATAAGTGATGTTTAATTCCCAAGTTGAAAAGAACAAGATGAGTTTTTCCTCTCAATATGGCCGGCGACACACAAGAAAATAATTTGAGCAAAAGTTGTCTTTCGCTAACCCTAAAGAAAGTATTTATACCTAGGTCAAATAATAAAAGACATGGCTAAATAGTACATGGAAGCCCAAATAAATATAACTTAAAACAAGTCCAAAATAGAATAATAAAAACATGCCTAAGCCTGGTCCAACGCGCTCCTAAGTCTAATCATAGGCGCGCCTCTCCTCTCAGGCTTAAGTGATGATGCGCAACCCAATACAATGATCTTAAAGTCCCAAGTGAGTCCAATCCAAGGATTTGAGATCATAGGCGTGCCTCTCCTCTTGGGCTTAAGTGATGATGCGTAGCCTAATACAATGGTATTCAAGTCCCAAGTGAGTCCAATCCAAGGATTTGAGATAAACGAATCAATTTGGCTGTGATTCAGATAGTTCTCCTCCAATAGGCTTGGTGTACTCCATCCTCTCCATAAACTATCCACATACGCATAGAGAACCTCCTTGAGTCTCTCGGTCCTAGCTCTGGACATAGGTCCAATTGGAATGACAAGCTCGCCCCCATCATACACACCATCTCCATGGTGATGCTTACTCCTGCTCACATCAGCATTCCTCTATTAACTTCATCTTGCTTAGTAACATAAAGTCTAAAATAGACATTAAGATTCAAAAACGCCCCAGTTGCAAACAACAGAGAAGAAAGTTATCTTTCCTTTCTCTCATTAATGATTGAAAGATATGGTATGTACAAAGAAAGCCTATGTTTTAGATTGGCCTTGATTGCTTCTGTCGCTCTCTTCATGGCTTCAAAAAAATAACCCATTGTTGGCTTTTTTCATTATCAGTCAAGCGAAGCACCCTCATCAAAGGCTCACAAACTCGGATAACAAATTGACATTGAGACCAAAATTTTCTATCTTTCCAATATAATTCTACAAACCTCCACTCTAGCGTTAGACCTAGCATGCTTAGATGCAATCCACTTATCATTTATAAATATTTGTTTAAACTCTTTCTTCGTCGTAACAAAAGACTGAAGTGATAAGAAATTTATTGCAAATCTTATCACAATAAGACTACATAAATTCCTACCATTGGTAAATTTATTTCTCATTAAATTCAATACCCATGTACGATTATAGATGAACTTGGTCACCTTTTTAGCTTTCTGCATAGTCTCATCAATAATAGGAATGTGCAATAGCTTTCTCCAACATTAGGTGAAAAAATGTGCAATACAAGGAATGCAAAAAAAAAGAATTATACTTATTCTGCAACTTTTTTCCTGTCGCTTTATAAGTGGAATCATTGTCAGTAATAAACTGAACAATATTTTCTGACCACAATTCATTCACAACTTCATCAAATATCTCAAACAAAGTCTTAGTATTCCTAATAAGGCCAGATGCATCAATAGATTTCAAAAACATCTACCCATTTGTAGAATAAACCATAAAATTAATAATAGGCTTTTGTCTCCTATTTGTTCAACCTTCACACATGATTGAACATCCACAAGTAGCTTAATTTACTCTTCTTCCAGTCAAATAACTTTTAATTTCATAAACAGAACAACTCAAAAGTTTACTTCTTAAGTCATCAATCGAAGGACCTTTGTATCCCGGACCATAAGAGGATATTGCATCCACAATAGGTTGATAATAATAAGACTAATAAATATTGAATGATGAACTTGTATCATACCACCATCTAGTTACTACCATATCGACATCATGAGTCGCATCTCTTGATTGCATTGCACTACGAATTGAAGATTGAGCTCCAGAAGTTGTTTGTGATGCAAAAAAACTAGTCACCTTCTTCTTCTCTTCCTCACATTAGGTCCAGTTGTTTCTTCTTGGGCCTGGGATGGAACACCACTACCATTATTACCTTCAAAATTTCCACAATCACCACGAAAACCTGCAAATGAACTTCCACTACCAATTTCAAAATTAAACCCTTTCCTTCTATCTTTCTCATGTTGATATTCTTTAAGCAATGTTTTCATTTGTCACTTCACATCATGATTTACTTTTTTACAGGGTTCCCCATCTCCTTTAACCCTAGCTAAATGTTTATTTAATCGGGTGATTCTTCCACCTTTCAAATGCTTGTTACAAAACAAACAAATAGTATGGTTCCTCATACCGGGAACCAATGCAGCATGAGCACAAGTTGAATCATTGTATCTTCCTAAAGTGGCTTGATTAGGAGTACTTGAATTTTCTTCCATTTATCTGTAAAAATAAATGAATGCATATATCAAAATAAATAACACATCATTTCATTACATAATACATATGTCCATCTTATATAATATAACTCATTTTGTATGATTACAACATACACAATTAAATTTTATCAAACACAATTCACTATAAGTCAAAAATAAACAATTCAATTATTCAACAAACATAATTACATAAAACATCCATAAACAATTTTCTTTTGCAACAATCACAAAACATACATAAACAATTTCCATTCCTAACAATTTCGAACAATTTTAATTCAAAGTTTCAAAAATGAGGATCAAGTTGAAGGGTATAATTTACATAATTACCAAATAATGAATGATATATCTTATACAATTGTTTATACATATCTATCTATAACATGAGGATCAAGTTGAAGGACATAACTTCTTTAGAAATGTTTTTTTTCTTATTTAAAGCTTTGGATTTTCAATTCATTTCTAGCAAACCATAATATTATATACATCATTCTATATTTGGTTCTTAATTATATAAGTTGCTTCTACGATTTTTAATGGACATTAATAAGTCTTAGTATAAGTGGTTAGAGTTTAGCCTACAACATGTTCACAGTTTGCAAAACAGTTCCTTTAGATACATATACATCACTACTTTCACACATTATCTATTATAATTATTTATGATAGCCCACACATATATATTACCAAATTCTTTCAACATATTTTATCCTCAATTAATTATTTACCCAAAGCCAATATCCAAATACCATTAACTATAACCAAATTATTATTAATTTACAATAGCATAATTTTATACTCAATTAATTATTTACCTAAAGCCAATAACCAAATACTAAAATGGAAATACCATTCTATAAATTTTAAGAATGTGTCAATTAATTATTTAAGTCTTTGCATTCTCGGTTTTTATTTTTAATTTAAGTTGTTTCAAACTTTCAATTCACATCATCACAAATTCACATGCCGTGCATTTCAATCATCAAAAAACTTAAACATAAATCTCACATAAACTAGTCCACAATCAATGAACCAAACCAGAAATAAACCAAAACAAAAGCGTGAATCATTTCATTCAACTCCAATATCCGATCCAATATCCGACCTAGCTCAAATCACAAATCCAACTTTTAAGTTCCAAGTTCTAATCGATTCACAATCAAAAATGCAATTAAACAGAAAAAAAATCAATTGAAAAGTCAAAACACACCCAAAAAAACATTCACAACTTCGAGTTTTTGGGTTGGGTCGGGTTTAGATCTGGTATTATTCCAGATCTGGCAACTACAGACTCGTGGAGGAGAGCAGATGATGACACTATGACAATGGCATGAAGGAGGTTTAATGGTGACGGCGGTGTGGTGCGGTGATCCTTGTGGAGGAGGGATAAACATGGTGTCGTGTTGTGTAGAGGAGCCGAGGAGGGCTGAAAATGGTGTGATGTTGGCATGGATCGGGGAGGAATATGACAGTCACCAGAGAGGGAGTAGTACCATCAGAGATGAAGAGGAGAACGAGAGAGAGAATGGAGGTGAGTGAGAGTCTGGGAGAGAGTGAAAAAAATCAAAAGGTAAGCAGAGTATCGAGTGTGGAGAGGTAGGGATAGGTTTTAGTTTTAGGTTAAAAATTTTTCATATTTGCAAAATAGTCTTTGCTTTTTTAAAAACTTACGGTTCGAGACGGTATCAGCCAGTACTAAACGAAAACTCTCGATATCAATGGTATCGAAGACCGGTACTAAAAACTTTAATACCATTTCGTTTTTTGGCCAATACGGTGCATTCCGGTCGGTATCGGCCTGTACAGAATGGTATTCATATTGTTGCCAGTTTGTCTTCAATTTTTGACTTTACAAGACAAACTCCAAAATACCATAAGCAAAAACTAAGTGCGATTCATTTGCTGAGAGCAAAGACATGAAAGACAGTTAACTTAGTCGTCACTGACAACATTGGTAAATAAAGACCAAATTGAATTAGATCATGCATTTTTGGAGGCAAACAGTGAATTATTAGATTAAGCAAGGCTTAAATTGTAGGTTGAGTTGCTATCTGATAAAAACAACAAACTGGATGAGGAGAACAAAAAATTGTTGAGGCATCACCAGGGAGAACGAAGCCTCGATGGCCTTGGTGGAAATCATACAAATAGTACATCTTTCAAGGTAACAAAGTAAAGGGGAGAATATTAACCTTCGTTTTGCTTTACATTTGTATCCAACTAAGTTTGTAAAGATTCACACACAAGTTCGTATAATTATATAGATGTGTGCATTTGTGAGGTAATTTTCTGCTTACAGAGAATCTCGATCGTAGGAATATACTTTTGCTTTGTGCATATGCTCTCTAGTTGCGTGGGCCGTTGAAGTGTGTGTGAAAAAGTTGCACGCTAGCACATAACTCCTGACAATAGGATGCGCAATAATTGAGCAAAATCTTTATAACAATGCATGGTTTATACAGCAATGAAAGATATATTTTCTCTTTTCTCTTCTCACAGGCATATATATATCTTCCTGTATGCGACTCAGATAATTTTCACGTACATGCAATCTTTTATTTATATTTTTATAAAGAGACTATTTCTATATCTTAAACCTGAATCATAAAAGGATTAGCCTTACCTGTTTTTCTCAGAGTAACTTTTCCATATTACCTAATTTTACTTGCAGAAAAATTGTTGATTTGTGTGCCACCTTTTTATTTATGTTCTCTGGTTTGTAGATGTACAGAGGATATGGTGTTGCCTTCCGAAAAATACAATTCAAGAAAATGTTAAGAGTAATTGTATTAGTTCTCACTCTCCGTTGACAACATGTCGTGTCTTTGCACAGATAAAAAAGCTAAAGATACAAGATAGAGACACTTTCATTTCGACATTTCACTTTTAGATGTTGAAATTTTGCCTAAAATATTAGGTATAGCTCTAATGATTTTGACAATCTTTTACAGTTTGCAGGATCCAGTTTCGGTCAGAAGTTGAATGATGCAGGTTCTTAGCCCTTCTATCTTACCTGTTTCTTACGTTTTTGGCACAAGGACAGGCACCTAACAGAGAAGACACGAAACAAATGTCTCTATCTGCAAAATTCTGAACCGAGAAAAGATGAGAATGCCCCAAATAACCACTCTTTCTTTATTCTAATTCCCGTGTCCCTAAAGTCCAATGAAGCTTTAAAAAGAAGTAATGATGATATTCCCTCCAATGCTTATGGTCACTGTCTAAAGATAACACTACTCTAAAAGCAGGGACAAAAGGGTATATGACTACTATCTTTTTAGTTTTTTCTTTTTAACTGCTTAAACTCAAAGCATCAAGTTTTAAGGATTGACTTGTCCTTTCAGTTGATAGGAATGAAGAGAGAAGCAATAAATATAATAGAAACAGGCACAAATAAGGATATGTCAATTGGAGGTGGAGCTGTGCCCTTTTGAAGTGGGTCAAACACGGCGTGGTTGGTAACACTACACACAGAAACAATAGAGTAGTTGTTGGCCTGAACCCAAATGGAACTCATACAGCTCAACCATGTTAAAAGTCACCGAAACCCATGTCTCAAAAAGCTCACATGGCCTTTTGGAAAAGAAGAAGTTTAAATTTGATAATCATTCCAGTGGTCCTGATTAAGTTTAATGGTAATCATGTGGATGGTGACCCTATTCGCTTCTTAGGTTCACTGCTTTGATCAACAAAACGACACTCCATCTTTCCACAAATCGTTATCTTCCTAATTATCTGATGAGAAAAAATTGTAATATGAGGGTCCAATCTTGCTGGCACTATTCAACACCCTGTTTTAACATTATTCTGCGCCAAAAACGACACTCAAAATAACATTATTTTTAGCGCGGAACAGAATTGAAACATGGTGTTGGGTATAGAGGATAAGAACCCAATCTTGCTTGAAATATCACTGTTCCTCGTTGCTATGAAAGAACCACCTGCTCCTCTGTTGATTTTGGACAGACACGTCAGTTGAAACTATCTCTTCACATTGAAGATGGAACGTTCTGATTGTTGTAAAGCGCATTGGACTCTTGTTTAGACCTGAGGAGGCATCTTTTTGACAATTAAGCAAGCGACTACACCTGTATTGTTTTCCAAATAACCTGCTTTTAGATTTATGCAAATAATTCTGTGGAAGTGGATACTTCATATGGTTTAGAACCAGGATTCAGGTGGTGCACGCAAGACCATCTTGGTTTTAATGACTAGTGAGTGAGCACCAGTTCTTGTTATGTATAGGATGTAGAACAACTCTAGAAAACCAATCACAACTAGCCTATCTTTCGTCTAGTCTAGACCTCTAATTGGCCTTGAGTATGTCTTAAGTATGTTCTTTTTACTTTCTCACCTTTTCCTTATCTCAAGTTACCTACCATACAAACTTCTCAAGATGTAGACTAGACGGTCGCATCACTCTCAGAAGAAGTACACTTATTTGGGGAATTGACATATGCTATAATTTGTTTCATTCATGACAATGGTCGAAAGAAACATTTAAACCAATAATTACCTGTTATCTTTAAAGAGAAATAACTCTGCCTTTCCATTGATGGTTGAACTGGCTTTTAATTTTATTCAACACAATAATAATAGACCCTCAGCTAACAAATATGCCAAACTGAAGCATACCCCATTTTCTCAAGCATTAGGTGAGGAGTATGTCGCAAGTCATCAACATGGAACTAGTCCGTCTAGCAATCTCACAGTTCAGAGATATCAAGTGGACCTAACTCTACTGACTCCATTAACACTCACACTCCTATATAAGGAACCACCACAAGGACTGATCTAGAGCCAGCATAACAACCATCCCAATAGAGCATCTTCTCTTACTCTTTTCCTCTGAAAAATGGCAACCTTAGTACTTAGAGGAGTTGCTTGTGCGGTACTAGCCATGTGTATGGTGGTGCCGAGTTTGGCTACAGTTTACACAGTAGGAGACACCGGAGGCTGGACAACGGGCAATGATTATAGCACATGGTCGAGTGGAAAAACCTTTGCAGTTGGAGATAGCCTCGGTGAGTCCTCATCTTTTATTAACTTCGGCGATAGAAAAAGTATAGTTTTTCTAATAACCACCTAGCTTAACGCATTATTCTCCGTTCTGATACGACAGTATTTAACTATGGAGGAGGCCACACTGTTGATGAAGTGAGTGGAAGTGACTATAACACATGTACAATTGGCAATTCGATCACTTCAGATCAAAGCAGTCCCACCACCATCTCCCTGAAGACCGCTGGTACTCACTACTACATCTGCGGTGTTCCTGGTCATTGTGGAAGTGGCATGAAGCTTGCAATCACAGTTGCCGCTGCAGGGTCTTCAACGCCGCCGTCAAGCTCATCAGGCACTCCATCTTCCAGCGCCGGAACTAGTACCACCAGTCCATCAACTTCCAGTAGTAATACCACAAGCATCTATAGACCAGCATCTAACATCCCTGAATCCTCTGCAGGTGCTGTTTCAACATTTGTAGCTGTAGTGGCTACATGGCTTGCCTTCTGTTTGATGTTTTTCTTTTAAGTTTGGTGCAGTGCTTGGCCACGATAGCCAGGATAGAGGCAGTGCTCGTTTTCATTTCAAAATTTTCCTTAAAATCATTTGTACTGTTTCTGGTATGTGAGTTCAGGATGAGGGGTATTCCTGCTTTCCTAGGAAAAGTAGTTACTGTTGTTATGATCGACATTTGATGTATAAATATTAGTTTATGTTGGCGTCAGTATCATGCATTTTTATTCATTTGGATCTGGATTCTGGAAGCGACATAAGAACAACATCTCCATCCCGACGTAGTTGCATACAAGGTTTTGTTATCCAAAGAAACTACATTTGTCAGGTAAAGATTCCAAATACAAGGACGGGAATGGTAAGTAATCGTGCCTAATTTGTCATTTAATTAAGGATCTAATCTGAAGACGTGTCGGTTGAAATGACGATACTGTATAAATCGAAACACTTAAATTATCTAGTAGGCTCCAAGAAGACCATTAGAGGTTATGGATTGGACTGGTAAAGCATTATGAGAAAGACTGGGTGTGAAGGATTTCCTTCCAAATCCCAGACAAATGGTTCCAACGTTCACCCTTTTTCTACATAGCCCAGTTCTTTTATTCTTTTAATAGGCTATTGAATTGGGCCTTTTTAATTAAGCCATAATTCGTACTTAAAGGCCAGTCTTAATGCTCGCACAGGCACAAGAACTGCTTTTCCAAAGTAAAGTAAGATTCTTTTATACGCTATTAAGATGTGTAGGAATGGGCAGCTTTTCTTCAGACCAAACTCCTGAGTCATTTTGTTATTTTAGTTGTAATTCTTTACAATTTCCATATTAACGGAAACAACATAAGCAGATCACACACTGCAGATTTTTCATGCATGCACGTAAAAGGAAAATAGAACTTCATAATTGGTCCTGTCATGGTCGCAGGGTAAGAATTGATATAACATCAACATCCTACTCCTGCGGATTCTATTATTCAACCAGGCAAGGCAAAGTTTTAGGGACCACTGCTTTGTCCGATGGCCTCGTTCCTGCATTCATATCAAGTAAGTTCTGCGGAGAGGGTCGCCGAAGAAGACCACACCAACTAAGAAAAAAAAATAAACACATAATTATAGTACCAACCTTTCCATGATAAATATTCCACTTTGCAAAAGTTGCCGTCCCACAAACACGCACACACTACTACTGTAACATCTATTCTTCCAGCAGGTAAAGGTAAAGCCCACTTTGTGGAGGGAGAGTGTCAAAAGACAAATGGGGTACGTGGCCACCAACTATGTTAACAAAAAGTTTGAATTTTATCAGCTTTTGTTACCATCACATTTTACTGAATTAATAAAAGATTGATGTATGTATTTAACATCTCTTCTTGTCGTCTTCTTTTAGTCCTCTCTCTCTCTCTCTCCCGTGTAGTGTTGTCGAGAAAGCACATGGATGTCTGAAACCTCAAGGCTTAGTTTTACAGCTGTGACCACGTGACATGCATCGTACAACCGCATCCCCCATAGCTCCAAGGCCCTAACCTTCTTCTTCAATTATTTAGTTATTTCTTGAAGTATTTAAGCAATGCGATTAATAGAGAGTAAGTTATATCATTTTCAGTAACAATATTTCATCGCCTCAGAATCAGCTCGAAACAAGACATTCACTCTATAATTACAAGAATGGCATAAATAAATATAGAGTGAATATAATTAAATAATAATCAAATTCTCAACAGTCAAAATAACGCAAAAGTCACTCATCACTGTCCATAGACACCCAATGAAATGTGAAAAAGCAAGAGACTCATAAACCTAATGAAATGCAAAGTTCTAAAAAAATGAACTGCTCATGATAAGCATCAGACATCAGATCTACATCAACAAAGTCCACGAAAGAGCTGCTCCGACAACTGTCAATACCGCCACGTCTCTGTTCAAAACAGCACCGCTCCCAGGGGTTGAGGTCGGAGACAGTCCAGGAGATGAACCTGCGGTTGGAGTAACAGCCACCGAAGGGCCTGAGCTTGGAGCCTCGGGACCAGGCGGAGAGCTGGTGGGAGAGCCGGTCGGAGAGGCGGCGGGAACTGTCGAGGGAGTAGGAGGGGACGCCGCTGGAGGAGTAGAAGTTTTTGGAGCGGGAGTCGGAGGAGCAGTCTTAGGAGAAGGAGCCGACGGCGGTGATTTCGACGGTGCGACGGTTGGAGCGGCTCCTGGAGCCTGGCCCAAGGCAGAGACGGCGAATAAAGCGAGAACCATCAAAGTCACGAAGCTCTTGGACGCCATTGATGAGAAGAAAGTGAGAGAGAGCAAGAAGCCAAAATGACAGACAGACAGACAGACAGACCGAGAGAGAGAGAGAGGCAACAGAACAGAAACACTTGACTGGGGATTGATGAGGCTGGGGTATTTATGGTAGGAGGTTTTAAGGATTCGAGTTGAGCCGTCTGTCCCAGTTCTTTCCTGAAATTACGACTACAGCCCTATTCAGTAAAACTCTCAGTGACACGTGGTTCTCTTAAAGAATCTGGACTGTACGATTTGCTCCTCATCAACGGTCATCTTTATAACGCGTTGATTTTAAGCTCCTTCGTTTCCGTCGTTAGATCACTCCTTCCTTTTTCTGTACTTTTTTTTTATTTTTGCCTTTTCTGTCGAGTTTTTTATATAAAGAAAGCAGTACAGACAGACTACATAAAATGGTAATGGAAGCGTGTAATAGATCTAGACAGCTACCAATTAATAACGGAACAAAGATTCTACTAACCGTTGTGATCAACACGTTGTTGGGTTTCAAATTTCTAAGTTTTACGTTGCTCAAAAAGATATATTTCTTTTTATAGCGATAGTTTGATCCAACTCAGCAACGTTACAGGTCAATCAAATCATAGCCAGCCTGACTTTTGGATTGTTTACATCAACTATTCAACGTTCCAATCCCACAAATGTTTTCATTTGTACTATTCCAATCTTACAATTCTTATTTATGTCAATACATACATTTAGCTGTGTATTAGTTAAGACACATCTAATGTAGAATCGCTAACTTTATGATTTGATAAAATGTTAATGATGGAAGGAATCATTTCCAATCGACAACTACAAGCATAGAGGATTTGATTGATGAGAGGATAGTGGGAAGATTCCCTACTAACATGCGATGCCCATGAACTCACCAAAGTGCATTCTGTATGTTGTTAATGGAAGATTTTGGGTATTCTATTTCAATTTAGATTTTCTTTCCAATATTATTCTGTCTTATTTTGTTTTATAGAATCTCAACCATTTATTTTGCGGAACCCACGCGAAACTCATATGGAACCTACATAAATAAATGACTGAAATTTATGAACACAATAAGACACCATAATATTAGACAGAAGATCTAGACTCATTCCATTTATGGTATTCACATGAGATATAAGATGTGGTCAAATGTTATGTAACGTGTATTATAGACTTTAGAAAGTAAGCTGAGCCTGAAAATGGTAACGACTAGAGTTGGCTTCGAGTCAATGTTTCCCTTTTTTATTTTATTTTTAATTAAATTTAAAATATTTTGTTCTATTTCATTTATTTAATAAAACATTTCGAGTTGGTAATTGCTATTCATCTTTTTGACTCGTAGGTGAATTAAAATTTAATCAAAAACTTGAAAAAATTTAAATTTTGGTTTATTTTATTTTATTTATTTAATAAAATAACAGTATTTTTATTAATTTAATTTAATTGTTTAATCAAATTATAAAATTACTATACAACTTAATTTAAAATTAAAAAATTAATTTAAAAATTGACAAATTTAAACTTCCCTTAAAATAATTAATTGTTTTTATTTGAGTTTAATTAGATTTAAGTTATTTTCTTAGTTAAAAAATATACTTTAAGATTTTCATTACAGGGAAAGCAAAATATTGCTTTTTTATTAAATTAAAACACTACCCTCATCGAATAGTGACTTTCAAGCGATTTAAGTTATAGAGATAGCCTTTTTATAAAAATTAAAAAAGAAAGACTGTCGTCCTCTCCAAATCCTCACTTGATAAAGGCAGGGTAGGTTGGTGAGCTGGGCCTTTTCCTTTGAGGTAAAGTGTAGGCTCACTCAATGATACTGATAGTGGTCAGGAAAATAGAAAAACGGAAAAAATGTAAATTGGGACAGGAGGAGAAGTGATGGGTCAGTACTTTTGAGGTTTCTCGACACACAACACCTGTCGTCGGGAGAACGACTTTCCCCACTAAACGTCCGATGAGGACCGCACCGCAGGCTAATGGCGGTGACTTCGTTCTCAGAATCAATTACCCCGGAACTCGTTTCCATACGCTATTAGTGGTTCTAATGTATTAAAAATCTAACAGAAAGTAAATTAATAAGATAAAATATTAAAAAATTAATCAATTGTAATTTATCTTTTAATTATTAATTGACACAAAATTATTCTTAGTAAGTTCTAAATTAATCTAGTGTTTTAATCAAGTTTAATATGGTATAAATGCTGTTGTTAAATTAGAAGATGCCGAGCATGAACATTGTGCACCGCACGCACTAGAAGACGGACCACTAGTTTTCTTACTTTCAGTTTTGCGCAAAATTGGATGACGTAATTATGACAACACATTTGTCGGTCGATTACTCTAACTACCACCAGCTTAGAGCCAATCCTCATGGTCCAAGTTCAACCAACCTTCGAACGGTCCGATGTGCTTGGAACTGGTGGCAGGTTTGGTGCACAGCTGTATACACCATGTTCATGATACTGGGGTTTTACCATTTCCGGCAATATATCATCCAGCCTGTAGCGCCAATTATAATCTTCTAGTTTTTATACCAACTATTGATAATTAGGGAGTGAATTTGCCTGAAATTTCCCCAAATTAAGCACCGATATTTTAGGAAAAAGAAAAATGTTCATATGGGCTTAGCACCCATTACTAATACTGTAATACAATCTCATGTTTAGGACATAACCTTAGTAGTCCGTTTAAAACTGAAACTAAAGCACCCACTACTACACCGACAACTATGTTCTACATGCACTGGACCCTGGAGCTTTATTTGGTTGAAGTGACTAGCACTCCAGGTCCAAGTTATTGGAAGTGCTAATTTGTACGGAGGTGGAACTCATACAAGTTTAGCTTCAAGAAGAATGGACGAGTATGGAGCCACATTGTAAGTGCGTCTAATGCCTGGGACGCCTTCCGGGACGATGTCATCCGGAGATTCCAGATTGGTGTCCACCTGCAATGTAATAAGAGTTTATTCGCAGAATCAGTCAGAAGAAACTTGAAAGTATCAAAATATAGTATTTTATATAACAACAATCATTTTGTTCAACAAGATGATTGTAAAAATGTCAACACTATATATAGGTGGTGAGGAAGCTGATATTAGACCGAAAAAAAGCATCTTTTACAGATTGGAGCAAAGGCGGTTAAAAGTAAAAAGCAGTAAGTGGCAACTTTGAGATCCACCAGAAATGTAAAATAAACTTTACCACACGAAGCCATCGCCTCTTGTATGGTGGTGAGGGTATAGAAACTTTAACAAAATAGTCATGAGCGTTGAATGCTAAAAAGACATCTTTCCCATCACTGTCATGAAGCCTGTACGGGAGAAAAACAGAGTAATTCAACGCGGGAACGTGGATCAAATGCATTACCGGAGAGGTATATTGACACTATCTTCGTAACAAAGGAAACTAACTACGGTTCACCGTGATCCTATCAAATTCAGTTTCGTGTGATGAAGGAAAATGGAAGGCATCAACATTTTCTTTAAAAAGTTTTAATTTTGAAGGCACAGTAAACGAAAGGTAGATGCATCTTTAAAATAAACAGTAATTTTGAAATAACTGTCATAACCAAATCGGTGATAAAATAAAATTTTTACATGAAATTACTACCTTCATGAAACTAAAGTCCACAAAGGCAGATACATATTTACCAACTATATTTCAGAGGGAAGACGGGTATGGTTTCTTACGTAAATGCAAGGAATCTGCTTTCTGTGTTGTCCCAGTCATCCTCATGCCATGTAACATCATCCTGTACGGAATAGACAACTTCAGGGACTCCTTACCAAGATGAAAAACATGAGAAGTTCATAACATGAATGCAGTACTGAAAACAGAGATTGTTAAGGAAAGACTTACTCGGGTGAGAAAATTTTCATGTCTGAATACTCTGTGTGTTAGTCGGAACTTTATCAACTCAGAAAAAAACCTGAAGTGACTACTCCTTCTTGTGTCCAACTGTCATACGACAACCATGCATTAGTCAAGTAGATGGAGGCATCAAAATGAAAGAAATGGAATGGAACTTACAATCTCCCACTGGAAATTATTAATAGATGTGTCATGTCCATAGCTGTTGTTATTTCCATAGCGAGTATGGCCATATTCATCTCCCATTAGCATCATTGGCGTTCCCTGGTGATATGAATTCCACACTTACACCATTGCTGCAAGAGCATTGGTACTATATACAAATACAAGCATGCATATGTAGTCAAATTATCATTTGTGGAGATGAGATGAAGAAGAGGGTGGCAGTAGACCCAAATCTTCCAACAGGAGGAAACTGAGTTACTATCTTGATAAAGATGCAAAGCAACAATCCGAAATCATCTCATCTACCATGATTTTCCATGATAAATCCACATCACTTAAGCATCGGTGTAAACACCCTTCATTAACATTGACAGAATTTTAAAAACACTTCGTACCTGAGATATCATCAAAGCCAAATGGAAGTTTTTCATTTGCCTAGAGCGTAGGGCTTTAATATTACATTCATCCGTTTCTCCTGCCAAAGAAATAAAATGGATAAATGCATAAACGCATCATCGGTGATTTTTGTGACTAATCACAGAAAAATAGTAGGCCAAATTGGCCCTAATTGATAAAAGATTTGACGCTGCAGGCCCCAAGATTATTTTTGACCCATGTTTAGCTTCCATTTTGGCAGATTAAATTATTTTCCTCGACTACCATAAATCCTATAAAATTATTTGTCCTTGACTATAATGGATTTTAGTGCATGGCTGCTATTCTGCCAAGATAATCGATTTCTCACTTATAAGGTTATTCACAGTAAAAGATGGGGCTACACGTTTAGATAAGTATCAGTCCAAATGCAACCAAACTTGCAAAGCCAAAGGAATTATGAATTATAGTTGAAGCACAGTAAACATGAAAACTTACCTTCAAAGCCACAATTCCAGCTTAAATTGTCATTGCTTCCATCGTTTCCACCTTCTCCATTAGCATCATTGTGCTATAAAACCAACAATCAAGTCAGCCACTTGATGCAGCTTTTCAACTGAATACAGACTAATTCATTTTTGAAGTCTGCTTTTACCTTAAAATTGTAGGAAACTAGATCATACAGTGTGAACCCATCATGCGCAATAACAAAATTAACACTATGAAAAGGCTTGCGGTTATTTACCTGAAGAAGGAGAAGAACTCCAAGTCAGTAGTGTTAAATGAACGAGCAACAGTATACAATGTCTATATGAAAGAAGGCATCTCAGAAGATAACCAAGGAAAGACAACAGGCAACAAATATGCTGATGAAGACATGAATAATTCTTACCCTGTACAGATCAGCAGATCCTGAAACACGAGTGGCAAAGGAGCCTTTCATCCCACAATCACCCTATAGATGGTAAATCAGTAAAGTGAGGATAAATGGTAAATCAGTATATTGAGGCAACCTATATCAATCTTAAAAGAACAAATATAAAGAGGAATAGCTGATGAAGAAACTAAGAAGAAAATAAAAGGTCAAAGCAACCTCTATCAATCTTAAAAGAACGAATATAAAGAGGAATAGATGATGAAGCAGCTAAGAAGAAAATAAAATGTCAAGAAAACACCAACTTTATGAAGAGAAAAGGATACTAATTGGCTCGTCGAGATGGAATATTAAAGAAAGATATCGAAAATGAGAATCTTCAGCAAGCAAGATCCAAAAATCTAATTTATGTTAGCACTAGAACTCCTGTTCTAAACAATTGGTTAAATAACAATTATTGAACCAATAACCGGCAATCGTGAAAACTGTTACCTGCTTACCTTTAAACTCATTTGAGGACAAAAGGCTGAGCGGCAAATTTCAGATAAAAGAGATGCCATTATGTTATCCGTAGATATATCATATTTGTTAAGCAACCTTTAAATTGCGGAGAACGTATAGGAACACATTACCTTGATAAATTTTCTTATGTCATCACGATACTTCCCATTCCATTCCGCCCACCTGCAAAAAAAGACTACTAAGAGTTGATGCCCGATGTTTGCTTGTGCAAAAAGTAATGAACTTCTCACAAACTGGCTAAACTATAGAGCACACAAATCATCAATATTGAAATTGCAGGAGATGGTGACATGTTTTGAGATGGAATCCACCAAGCTAGTAGAAACTAGATGGGACAACCATAGTACAAAAGAGTTACCTGTCCCAATTTGGAAATTTTCCAACCAGATAAAGACCCCCACAATCCCAAGGCTCTGCAATGATTTTACATCTCGACAGAACAGCATCTTTTGCAATTGCCTGGTTTGTCAAAGAATTGCAGATCAATATACTAGCTGTTCTATCCATCACTGATATCAAGCTGATGCAATGTGGCATTTCAACTCACTCTAATAACTGGAGGAGAGTTGAGTGGAGAACCATCTGTTCCTCGGCAGAGAACACTGGCTAGGTCAAAGCGAAATCCGTCCACATGATACTCAGTGACCCTGATTTCCAGTCAAAGAAGATGGCATAAATGTTGATCGAACCGAAAGAATAGGTCTAAATCATAAACAACGAAATCATCTGTTATTGGAACATAATGTGTACTGGAACCTGTCTGTGCAGAATGGATTACATCATATTAGCACAAATGATGTATGCTGGCCTTACCAATGTCTTAAGCTATCAAGGATGAGCTCCATGACCACAGGATGATTGCAATTCAATGTGTTACCTGGAAATTTTAATCATTGCAACTTAAAAATCTTCAAATATGCATTTCTAGAACACCTTAACAAAGCATGCCTGACATACGTTTAGTTTAAGAATAAAAATCATATAGGTGATTTATAATCGGAGATCCTAATCACGAAAACTTTGGCATCAGATCATATTTGTTTCATTAGTCATCTTGTCACATAAGACAAGAATATTGATGTTTATTTCCCCTTCTCTAATCTAGTTGACGCAATGGAAAACAAAAGAATAAAACTTATGGATGGAAATAATAAATTTTATGCTTTACTTGGACAAAATATGTGCTAAAGAACTTGCAAATAAACACGAAAACAAGTGGATGTAAGACATCAATCTTTGTATAGAAGACTGTTTCTTACGTGGCCTAGTTACAATAATTCCTTCTAATACAGCTGAAGGGAGAACAAAATGGGTCATGTAATTCCTCACAACTAGTAAGGAATAATCTAGGCCAGGTGAAATCCTGTAACTCGTTTCTCATTTTACATCAAGTCTTAATGTCATGAGGAGAGCAGAAAACTTCATTCAAAACGGAAATCCAGCAGAATAGGAAGGCAAGATCAGGAACATTCCAACATAAAGGGGAAAATTAAAGCACAATGATTAGAATTACCGCATCCAGCAAAGTTTAGCAACTGGCCCTTGTTGTTTAGGTCAACCATGTAATAAACCTGCATATGATTTTGAGATGTATAATTGACTAGCAAGGAAAATTCCACATCATGGTAGCAAATGTAGCTAAGGAGAATTGAAAAGCTCCCAAGTAAAGTGCGGCTAGTGACCTTTTCCATTCTTGAACTTACATTTCAGACTTTAGCATTCTTTAAAGGATTAATAGGGAACCCCCCTTAATATTATTTAGTGTTTTCTGAAAACATTGCCTAAGAACTAAGTTAACAATAATAAGAAGAAACCAGGATATCAGTAATTAGAATGCCATTCACTTGGATGAATAATTTCAATCTAGCACATCCCATTTGAAAGCCTCCAATGAAGTGAACAAGTAGGAACTCCAAAATGCAACAACAACAAAGGTGAGAAGCGCAAAGCACCTTATTATCTATGCCACGAAATGATGTGGTATAAGGATTTTCATCATCAGCCTCATTTGTATGATTATAAACAACATCCAAGATAACCTGCAGAATGAAGAATGATATGCTGAAGGCTTAATAAGTTCAGGTTTTGTACAATATAATCACAAATACAAGCACAAAATAACCAACATGAACACACACAAGCACAGATACATGAACGCAGTGCATCTCACATTTACAACTTGCAACAGAGGACAATTGAAGCAGGAAATGTAAAATTTAAGATATTCACTACCTCAATGCCAGCATTATGCAAGGCCTTAACCATTTGTTTCAATTCATGAGATGCATTAAGAGGCCCTCCTCCGTCACTAGCATACCGACTCATTGGAGCAAAGAAGTTGATTGTTGAGTAGCCCCATGTATTGATCTTCAAGAGAAAGGTAAGAAGAAAAATTAACTGCTTATCATTTATTACATTTAGTTATGCACCAAAACAAGAAGTGCATAAGAAGTTTGACACAAAAATCTTCAGTATTATGATGCATCTCCAGTTTGATTACAGTGAGTATCTGTTGGGCTACCAGTAATGTGTTCGGGGTATTTCCTTCTCTTTGAGTAATGTAATAAGTTAAGTTTTATACCTTATGTCAACCATATTTCTCTAAAAAATATTTATGCCAAATGATTCACGATTTTCTATGGACCCAAGAGTTGATCGTATCAAGTAGAGACACAGGACTTCAAAATACCCGATGCTTTTACTCCATTTCGATGGCTAGAAGAGAATACATAAGCAAACCTAAACATACTATGCACCTTAAGTTATCCATATTTCATTGTCCATTAGCGTGCAGTTATGTTAAATTAAAATATGCCTTATCTATTAGAAATTGTTTATAATCGAAGAAGAAGCAAGATTCCTCTGATGAAATGTATTCAAATATTCACTAGTGCAACTAGTTATAAGGCATAATATGCAAAACGGAAAAATGCAGGAGATCTGAGCAAACAAATATATAAACAGATGAAGTTTTAGAACAAAATAACAACAAACATAATATACCATGTGGTCTCTGGGGTTTGGGTGCCTTTGGAACTCAAACTCATCAAATTCAAAAACAGGAAGCAGCTCCACTGCATTGACTCCAAGCTCTAGAAGATGGGGGATCTTGATATACAGAAGTAACAGTCAACAAAACATGTTATGTAAGAAAAATCACATAGCTACATATTAACAAAATGTGAAAAGTAATTTTACAAGAAAAAAAGAAAAGTGAAGAGTAATATATGGTCTAAATCAACAAAAAGATAACAAGTGATTCATGATCAAGATATTGTTAACTTTTTTCCAATACTATGTGTACGATTCATGATCAAGATATTGTTAACTTTTTCCCAATACTATGTGTGCTTAGAAGAAGCCTTCAATTCTAAATATCCCTCCATAGTTATTACAATTATGGGATCAACAAGACAACTTCAAACTTGAATAGTAATCTATGAGACCACAAAATTATCAGTACTACAACAATGACCTGATGACAAATAAGGTGAGACTGACAATGACAGTGAAATGGGTCCGGGCGTATGATCTAGTCACAGGACAATCCACCAAGGAGTCCTCTTGATTTCCCTTGTTGGAGTTCTTCCCTTTCCTAGAAGACCCAATGTTTCTACGCAAGAGGTAGACCTATCCGTGACAAGGTCTCTTCCTCTCAAGCAATATTTCTATGATAAATTGACTGATGCTATATTCATAAATAGCGTAGCCTTATATAGAGGCTAATTATATCAATTTATTTAGGAAGATCCATAAATAGGACTTCTTACAAGAATAGGAATGACTAACGTAGAAATAGGATGCTGACCTACTAGTTATCATACTAAATATCTAAATAGACTCCTCCTAAGGTAAGATGTGGCAAATCTCCTATTATAAAGGGATGTTGCAAAGCTTCTATTTTAAAGGGCTAGTCCTTTTCCTGCTATATTTCGTACCCACAAATGCATCGTTATCTATATCATTACTTTCCTCCTTGACAAGGAACTTGTCCTCAAGCTCAAAGTGTGAATGAGCTTATTGGAAATCTGTAACATTTTCCCACGTAGCTTCTTCAGCAGGCAATCCGGGCCACTGCACCAAAATCTCGCCTACTCCACAGTTTAGGTGGGACCGAAGGACCATATATGGTGTAGGGACAACCTTGCCATCAAAAAGAGGTGGAAGGGGGGAATAGAAATGGGCCCTTAAAGCTTTAAGAAGAGAGACATGGAACACATTATGAATTTTGCTGCCCGGAGGCAAGGCGAGCTGATAAGCCACTTGTCCAAGCTGCTTCACCAACTGAAACTACCTTGAAAGCAGTAGTTCGCAAAGAAGAATGAAAGGAGGTTTTATAACAATACTCCGCCCATGCAATCCAATCCACCCAACTTTTAGGACGATCCCCAACAAAGCATCGACGGTGCAATTGACCACCTCGGTCTGTCCATTTGTTCGAGAACGATAAGCAGAGGAGTGAGCCAACCGAGTCCCACACAGGCGAAAGAGCTCCTTCCAAAACATGCTAGTAAAATCCACGTCACGATCACTAATAATAGACTCAGGCAAGGCATGTAAACAAAACACTTGATCAAAGAACACCTGAGTTTAACTCCCGATAGTCAATGCAAAATCTCCACGACCCATCGTGCTTTTTGACTAAAAGTACGGGTGAAGAGAACGGTGAGCAACTAGCCTGAATAATACCTTGTTGTAGCATATCAGCGCATTGTCTCTCAATTTCATCCTTCTAAAGGTTGGGGTACCGATATGGCTGAACTACAACTAGGCCAGAACCCAATTGAAGAGTGATTCGGTAATCACAATGTCTAGTAGGGGGTAGGCTGGTTGGTTTTTAGAAGAGATTAGAAAATTCTGCCAAGATCTTCTCCAACGCTACAGCTCGCTGCTCCTGAATCTGCACAGCATGCACCCGGATGCTTCTTTGCACCTTCTGATCATACCACTGCACTCTTTTCCCTACTAGCTCAAAGCTCATGGTCAAGGACCTAAAATCCCACGGAATTGGACCTAAAGTATGCAACCATTTCACACCCAACACCGCATCAAATCCTTGTAATGGAACAACCAATAAATCAGCGAAGGAGTCATGATGAACCTGAAGTAACACGGCTTCACATATGCCTGAGCTAGGGAACCGCTCCCCGTTAGCTACAGAAACTTGTATACCCAGTTGTCGCTGAACCTTTAATCCAATTTGTAGGGAAATCGTTGTGCGTGCTCCCTAAATCCACCAGTAATAGCATCAGATTTCCCGCCACAATTGCCTCCAGTTGCATAGTCTTGGCGTTCTTGATTCTAGTGACCGCATGGAGGGAAATTTCGGCTTCCCCAGGGTCTGCTTGATCATCTTCATACTCCGAGTCTGCCACTTCAAGCCAAAACAGCCGCTTAGACTTGTGTCCCCCTAAGTATGGCTCATCACAATTAAAACAAAGTCCCTTTGCTTGTCTTTCATCCATCTCCTTCCTTGACGAACGTTTGAAAAATGGGGTTAGGCTACTTCCCATGTTGGAGACCGATGTTGGGGAACCTCCCAGGGGGTTGCTGTCTCGGTTGTTAACAGCCACAGCGCTGGCCCGAGAGCTTTTGGCTGTTGCCCAAGCTGAAGCATTGCTTCTGGCTGCTGCCCAAGCAAAAGTATGTCAAGCTCCCCCTCCCTGGTCAATCAATTGCTTCCTTTCAAAAACCCTTCCCATGTTCATGGCTGTACCTAGCGTGTTCGGCCTCTGCATCTCCACATCTATCCGTATCCCATCAACTAATCCCGCTATAAATAGGCCCACTTGTTGCTCGGGTTGGAGTCCAGTGGTGCATGCCAGTAAGGTTTGAAATTGACGTTGGTACTCCTCAACAGTACTTGTCTGTTTGAGATTAGCTAATTCTCCTAGCAGGTTAGTGCTTCAGAGGGAACCAAATCTTATGTTGCATTGTGACTTTAAGTCCTCCCACGACATTCCTGGTATCTCCTATTCTACCTGCTAATACCAAAGTTAGGCCTCCCCTATCAAGTGAAATGCAGCCAAGCCTACTGAGTCCTCTTTTGCCATCCATTGGCTCTGGAAAAACTGATTGCAATGATGCAGCCAAACCAGAGGGTCCTTTGAACCATTGTAGGTGGAGAATTCCAATTTCGAGTAACGTGGTACCATCTAGGGCTCGAGATGCCCTTCGTTCGGCCTCTCCCCTCGACTAGTCGAAGCATGGCTGCCGCTTACCCCACCTCCATGCTCCTCACGATTCGGTTCCCTTCCTAGATCCCTAAACTGGCGACTCATGTCTTCGAATTGGGCAGTCGAGTTCCTTTACCGGAGCTCCTCCATTTGCTAAAAACGTTGCTCAACCCTTTGCATAAACACCCTGAGCTCATTCCGGATATTCCCTAAGTCGTCCATCATGCATGACTCTAATACCAAATTGATATGGGTTTGGGCGTAGGATCTAGTAATAGGACGATTTGTTACGGTCTAATTGGCCCACATCGGTAATAAAAGAAACTGATGTGGAGTTTATAGGCTTATGGGTTCTCACACCCTTCAAGCTAGCTTTTGGGGTTGGTTCCCCCATAAGACCTATAACAATTGGTATCAGAGCTAACACCACTCCTTCAAGTCTTCGTGCCACATCCACGGGTGGTGACGCCGGCATTACAGTGTTCGCTAGGGGCTAGAAAAAGGTCTAGCGCACAGCCAATCCGTGAGTACATGGATGGTGACGCCGGTATAGTAGTGTTCGCCCAGGGCTAGAAAAGGTCTAGTACATAGCCAGCCCGCCGGTGCCTGGGCTACGAAGCATGGTGGGATGTTACGGTCTAATTGTCCCACATCGGTAATTAAAAAAAAAACTGATGTAGGGTTTATAGGCTTATGGGCTCTCCCTCCCTTCAAGCTAGCTTTTGAGGTTGGTTCTCTCATAAGACCTGTAACACGATCCACCAAGGAATCCTCTTAATTTCCCTTGTTGGAGTTCTTCCCTTTCCTAGAAGACCCTATGTTTCTATGCAAAAGGGAGACTTGTCCATGACAAGGTCTCTTCCTCTCAAGCAATATTTCTATGATAAATTGTTTGATGTTTTATTCATAAATAGCGTAGCCTTATATAGAGGCCAGTTACATCAATTTATTTAGAAAGATCCATAAATAGAACTTCTAACAAGAATAGAGATGACTAACATAGAAATAGGAATGTGATAGGTTCCAGAAAATAGGTAAGGAAAATATGTAAGTTGCTATAGAATTCAGTAAACGAATACAAACGATAAGCT
>JANZLC010000002.1:4924168-4935386 GCA_026413385.1 Erythroxylum gracilipes
TTTTTTAGTCAGGGATAAATGTGTCATATGAAATAATTGAATTGAATTCTAATATTATTAGATTTATTCCAAACAGTATAATTGAATTCAATTCTAATATTAATAAATTTGTTCCAAACAGTGAAAATTCAATTCAATTCTAATTTCATTAATGGAATTCAATTCAATTCATTCAGGAATTCAATTCTAAGTGTACCAAACAGCCTAACTCGAAACTATTTCAAAACGCTCAAACCGGCCTAAGCAAGACCAGGTTGCATATAAGGAGATCGAACCAAACCCGAACTAATTCCAATCTGTCCTAACTAGATTCATCGTCAACTCTAAAATTATTCTATTGACAGTGAATTGTCTGCCATGTTAAGCTAAGGTGACGCAGAAGGAAGAAGATTTGGCACAGAACAACATCAGTCAACTGATTAATATGTTGCGAGAATAGAATCGTAATCGTATATTCAGTCTACTCAAATAATCATCTGTACTGTGGTTGGGAAAAAGTTTCACAAAATTTTGCACTTAAAATTCTACACACGAACATTAAAGTGTGGAGCTTCAGGAAAAGTGAAGCATTTCCAACTTATACATGCTTCTCGTTTTGGATAGGAATAAGCATAAGTGTCAGTTAGTATTGTCAAGTATTGAATGAAGACATTTTATAAATCATCATCTGAATGGACAAACATCCCAGAACCCATGATTCCTTGCATCATGTCACATAGACTAAGCAGGAGCAAGCAGGTTTGGCCAAACCATACACAACCTGCGCAATATTCAACAGAAAGGAAATACCGTTTCAGTGGACCCTTGCTAAAACAGTTTGTCTAAGCTGGAGAACAACATAAGATTCAAGCATGAAAGGAAATCTTAAAATAGCGAGCAGTAGGGAACCATTAATAGCAGCATTTCCAGCCAGAAGCCCAAGAGGCAAAAAAAAAATAGAGGAATCAGTCAAATAGGATATTCATTTTAGTCAATATTAATATATCCAAAAGACGGAGCCCAACAGTGAGATCACAAAAAACAGTCAAAAGTATGTCAGCCCAGGAGGTGATATTCAAATATTGTTCTAAACCTCTTCTAGACAGGCTTGATCTCCAGTTCATCCATATTTTTCACCAGCAGCAACTTTTTTTTTTTTTTCTATTTCACATACAAGGAAGCAAAATCTCCACGGCACATATTCACTATACTATTGACATGATAATTGATAGAAATGACACCAACAATTTAAACATGAGTAATTTCCAGAAAACAACTTTATCATGAGTCTCCAGTTAAGATTGCATTCAAATGCATGAAGTAAACGCTAATAGCCTAACTTTGTCTTATTCTCTAAAGAGAAAATAAAGCCACCTAAATTCTCATCAGAGTATACACAGCATGAGGAAAAGAACTGGAGATCGAATTCCGTCATTTTGATATTCATACTTAAAAGAAGTGAAGCCACTTCTCAAGGAGTAATTAATATCAGCGAGCATGCAATTATTTTTGTAAAGGAAACCTAGTCATTACCTCCTACACAAGCCTGAGCTGTTGTACAAGTAGCTTCAAAGATAACAGTGGCCAAGCAAACAATTAAGCTAAAGCTTTTATGAACAACCCAATGCTTGGAAACTGCCATGGATAGCAGACAGACAGGATCTTCTACCTAGTTCCCAAGAAAATCTCCCTTAGAAAGCCTATCTGATTGCAACAGAAGCTGAAGCTGCTGTTGCCTCTGCAATTAAGGAAACTGGTTGGCGAGCCTGAAGGCAGGCACCTATGTCAAAGGGGTGCAGTTCAGATCCATCAAAGATCAGGTTGAGACCAGGAAGAACTACTTCTCTACTATCAGTTTCATCGGGATCAACTTTGGCAGTATTGACCACAGATACTTCTTCAATGGGCCTTGTAGCAGCTTCATATACTGGAGCTACAGCATATGATCTGCCATATTAATACATTCATGGTCATTAAGGCTCTTAACAAAATGAATTCTAAAGCATTAAACATACTGGAAAAAGAACAAATCTCTTGATTCTCAATTTCAACAGCAGTCCCAACAGAGCAATCCCAAGTGTTCATCTATATAGATTTACGCCAATAAACTTGCTTTTACAGCTATGCCAAACTTTTATGCTCAGTTTAAGAATTTATAACATGAGGACGCTTGCGTACAATAAGGAGAAAATTGCCAATAATTAGGGCACAACAATCAGCATAAAGGAAGCGGATTAATGGAAACGTTAAGATTTATAGAGACAGACCTAAGAGTGCTACCATCAAAACTCAGAACTTCAGTCCGACAACGTTGTCGATTAGCAAGTTTTAGTCTCTGATGCTCACTCATGGCTCCAGATATGGGCGAAGAAGGATCAACAAGGGGATTCCATCTTCCACTAGCATAGTTCATGAGTAGTCGAGACGAATTCTTTGATTGCTCTTTCTGGTAAAGAAGTCTAGCAGCTGGACCTGTTGCTTGATACTCCAAACAAATATCACGTAATCTTTTTCTTAATCCTTGCATTGCATCATGATAAGCATCCAGTGAATCTGACTGAAGTAACCCTGATGCAACGACCCTTTTACATATATTCTTGCATAATTTTGGACTGAAAAGAGGCATCCCGAATTCTATACTCAATGGTACCCATTCATACTGCTGATCATCTGATGCAAAAAGTTCAGATTCCCTTTCAATAAAAAGTTTCAACATCCGAATATAACCTGTCGTTGGCAGCTCTATCTTTGATGTCAGATTGGTTAACAAAGAATTCAATTTCAAACTTTCTGCTTCACTTAGGCCCAATTCATTTCCTATGCAAAAAATGGAACCATCAGCATTCTTGATAGGCAATGGTACATCCACAGTAGTGCATTTTCCAGATTTATCAAGATCATACCTACTGAGGGGCTGCACAAGTATAGCTGAATATTTAAGAAGTGAATTCAAACAATGTAAAAGTACACTACCCTTAACCAAAGTCCCTTCAAATTTACCCCCTAACCCTCCAATGGTGGAGCCATCCCAAGACCATATAAGGGCTTTGTCACAGCCAAAAAGTGGTGCAGGAAGTAACCGTAAACATTGGCCTTTCATCAGCACAACTGACAATGGGCCACTAGCAACAGTTGAATATAACACCAATTTCATCCATGGCGTCAATGACGAATGAGAGGGAGGACCAAAGTGGATGGGACCTTTTGGTCCAGGAATAACGGCTGAATGAGGAAGTGGGATTATGGATATAACAATATCATAATCACGAAGAAACAACCGATCCAAAGTTGCTGGTGCTAAAGCAGCCAAGCTTTCACAGCGAAGTATATCCACACTGTACTTCCTTTCCCTTCTTAAAGTTTCCTTCACAACATCAGATCCTTCAATTGGAATAAGCTTCTCATTTTCATTCACATTTTTATCCAACTTACACATCTGATTCACATAATTACCTTCATCAGATAAAGGAAATCCTGGGTTATTATGCAGGCTCCCTTCAGAGACATGATCAGTGAAAACAGGATCATTTTCAAAAATTGTTGCTCTTGTGGAGTCCTCTGTTTGGACTTCAGATCTATTGCAATCAAAGTTATCTAACTTTCTGCTCATAGTTATCTTGGCTGCAGCCTCGTCAACATTTGAAGATAATTTGACAATCTTATGAAAAGCTTCATCATCTTCCAAATCCAATGCAACTCCACCAGATAACAAACATTCCAGCACACAACGTAGGCTAAAAGCATGATTTGCAAATTCCTGCAATTCACCCTCATATTTTGCACCCTCTAATGAACCCAGATCCTTGCAAAGATCTGCAATACTAGCATGACCCAATTTCCCTGCTTCGTATAATGTTACAGCATGAGACTTCAGTCCTGCAAACAAAAGAAGCAACAGAATCAGATACAGAAGAAAACATACGTTCTAAGGGAATGTGGATAAATAGGCATATCGAACTCTTTCAAACCCAGTAGCAAATCCCCTCAAGTTTTCATTCAGAAACTTTCAATTCCCGGGTATGATGCTGGCAAGTCAGTGATTAATGTCTCAGAAAGACACCTAGTCATCAGCCAGTCAGCATGTGAAGCCATTGCTTGGAATTCTCTCATTCAAATTTTTTTCCAAATTTAGGGATTCTGGAATTTTCAGATTCCTGACTACTGATAGGCATGTCTATTTTACTCTTCATTGAAGGGTAAAGAAGAAAGACCTGGTGAAACAGATCCCATCATAAGATAGGATGTTATAGTAGCATCAACAACAAAAGCAACACGAGTATGGCTAGTTCGTGGTACATGGTCTTCCATCCCAAAAACATCTTCATGCTGACCAACGATGCCATCAGTGGACATGTGCACAGAGCTTATACTGGCACGACCATCTTCATCATCACTGAGAATATTTTTGGGAGAACCAGGTATTCCTGAGTCTTGGAGAACAGATCCAGGATCAATCAATTTCACAGCCCATCCCAGTCGACAAGCAAAAGATGAAGCAGATTGCAGCTGTGAAAGGTCAGCCTGTAAGGTTGTTGAAAGTTCAGCGACAGTAGAGTTTTCGCTTGAAACCACAAAAACTGCATACAGTAACCTGGATAATGGGATTAATTTGCATCAGATCGTAATCTCATTGCTAGTGAATCTAACAAAATGAACAGGGGACATCTATCTATGACAATAGTTGCCTTACTCCTCAATAGGATCTTCATAAGATTGTTCCCTATTAGAAACAAATCCTTCAAGCCTAGAAACTGCAACATCAAGAATATGATTAATGCAATCCAGAAATGAAAGTAGACTAGTGGAATGATATTGGATAACACTTAATCGTTTTCACATCCTTATTATTGAAACAGCCATTTTTTGCCCAAATCAAGGAAAAAATTGAACTGATATTTATAAGATTAATGCAATTTACAAGTCCAGTAAGGTCAAAACATTAAGTTTAAAAACTTTCAGTACATGAATTGCAATGCGAGTATACAGAAGGAACAACCTTTAAAACGATCATCAGGATAGACAGGGACATCAAAGTATACCAATCCTCGTCGATATAAACCCCTTATAATTTCAGGATCGAACAGAATATATGAATTAGCTTCTTCCTTGCAGATTTTATCTATTGTTGCCATCTCTTCTTCAGAGAGTTTCTGAAACAGAATAACAAGGATTTAGATCCAAGTGCACAAACGTTAATCTCTAAGCATCTGGATATACATTTATTTAGTTTAATTGATTTGTGCATAAAGCAATAGCGGCTTTGTGACTAAAGTGTGTATTCTTGAAAAAAAAGAGTGTAGGAAATTGGACCTTAAATTCCTCAAGTGTAAAGTTGACAAGACAAACTCCCCACCATGAGTCAATTGCAAAGTCAACAGGTTCCGTAGGCAAAAGTTCTTTAGCAATTGACTTGTTCAGCTTCCACATAATTTTCTGAATAGCTCCAGATGTGTAAATGATGGGTAAGATAACATCGTTTACTTAATATCAGAATATAATATGCCAATAGCACTGAAGAGAAAAGGACTTGCAATTTTATGTTCAAGAAGGTCATATAAAACTATTAGAAATTTTGCACTAAAATTTCATGAACTCGAGGTACAATTTAATAACATAAGGTAATGTCCAATGAAGAACTTTTCTACTTATAAAATGATAGTTATTAAGTAGAAGGAAAAACATTAACTCAAATAAGCTAATGAAACAAATATCATGTACATAAGCAAGAAGTACTGAGGAAAGTAAATGGTTGTCTTCCTTATGTTTTTTGATGAATTGATTCCTCTTTTCTTTTGTGGTGGAATGGTAATCACGGGATATTGGTTTTGAGGTAAGCAACAGGGCTCAATTTCAGAGCTGTATAGTTAACTGAATAACATGCTGGGGAGTTTAGAATCCCAGATGGTAAAACACAAGCATGAATTCTGAAAAATATACATGAGTTACATGTTTAAATGCCAAGATTTTGAAACTCGTAATCAGGTCAATCCGGTACCTTAGATCTGCACTTGTTCATAATGTCAATAAATTCATTTCTACCAATTCCAGTAAGACGCAAGGCATCAGCAGCACTAAAATTTGGGATGCTGTCGTAAGGTTGCTCTGCAAGATTCAGAAATTACATGAGAATGACTGAGGAATTGACATATTGTGCACAAATAAGTTTACTGCCATGCTAGATGAGTAGACAATACAAATTGCAAGCTTCAGCAACCATTTCAGATTTTGTTAAAGAAGTGACATGTTACCGTTTCTCATGACCTCGAAAAGCATATCACAGTAATATCTGAAAGGAGATACCCTCATCACACGGCAAACATATTCTGCAAGGTGATATGGAAATAACTGCAAAAATAAAGTCAGAAAGTTAAATAAGCAGTATGCAGATACCCTCATAGAAGGTAAAAGCTAATAAATTTCCTCAATAAGATGACAATTAGATCAACTATCTCATAAGCTCTATTCCACGAAGTATAGTAACAAATTTAACAAAACAATTAAAGTACAAAACTTGCGTAGAGATAGGTTATAATTCAGCCAACCATAGAAGCAAATAAGAAGTGACTAAAGGTGGTCAAACAAAATGACAGAATGTGTTAGAACATCATACCAACATAACATCTAGCAGTCTTTTTCCTCAAGAACCCGTAGAGCTCTTTCTCAGGCTGGTATTTTATGGCATTGTTTGCTACTATTATTGCTCAAAAAGACAAACAAAAACAAAAACAAAAATTTACCCATCCAATGGATGGATGGAAAATCTTCTTCCTTGAAACCAATTAATTTCTGATTTACCTCCAAAGCAAGTATGAAGGTGATGCTTTTTTAAGTAACAACACAAGTATGATCATTTCTTGCATGCATTGCACCCACATCGGTGGACAATGCTGTGTATATTTTATGAGAGTATTATTTGAACTGAGCATAAATAACTCACCGCTAGATTTCTGCGCAAGTAACGCATCATATCTTCATAGTATTCGCTTTCTTTGCAGACTTTGCGGGCAAAACATTTATTCCATTGCAACCTTTTCTTAATGCAATGTTCGACTATCCTGTAAGAAGTCAACTTTTAATCAAAAGATGTATTAAGAAGGAATGAATAGAAAATTGAGACCATTGTTTTCTTTTGCCTTATGGTAATAGAATATGCATCAAATTAGAGATCCAACCAAGAGCCTCTCTCTCTCTCTCTCTTCCACACACATAAAAACAGCTATGCACATATATGAAGATGTTAAGGATGTGATAACTTGATCGAGTAAATCATGGGATACAACAGTTGTCCCATGATTTACTCACAAATACACTTTTCTATTATAACCGTAACTCCTAATTATATATATATGATCAGCCTAATGAGGTTTAGGCTTTTCCCAAAATATTACTTGTTAACTTCATTAACATGGTATCAGAGCCCATGAAGAAGAACTTGACCTATTGTTTGACCTAGAAGAGGGCCCGTCATTTAAGCAACTGGAGAAGGAATTGAAGTCTGTATGGAGCAAGTGGCCCAGCAATAATGTTTGCCCCAGAAGTGGGCCTATTTGACCTTAATCAGAAGTTCAACCCTAATGAGGATTGTTTACGTATCTCTCCAGATTGCTCAAGTTAAAAAGAGACTCACATGTGAGGGGGAGTATTGAGAATACCCACATGTGAGTATCCCACTTTGAAGAAAGAGAGGAAAGAAGACTATTTGACCTCAATCAGAAGTTTAGCCCTAATGAGGATTGTTTACGTACCTCTCTAAATTGCTCAAGTTAAAAAGAAACTCACATATGAGGGGGAGTGTTGAGAATATCCATATGTGAGTATCTCACATCGAAGAAAGAGGGGAAAGAAAACTCACAGATGTAAGGTATTGATTATATGGAAACCTTCTTTGCAGTTACCTTTTCTCCAATTGCCAAAATGTCTTCTATTCATCTACTTATTTCCTTAGGTGCATCTTCCCATTGGCCTTTAGTCTAACTTGATGTCAATAATGCTTTTCTTCATGGTGAGCTACAAGAAGAGATTTTTATGAAGCAACCACACGAGCATGGTTTGGGAGATTAAGTGAAGTTGTTATTAGCTTTGGCTTAAAGCAAAGCCATTATGATCATTCTTTATTTTGGCAGAGGACTAATGTAGAACTGATATTAATGTTGGTTTATGTGAATGATATAATTATCACAGGTAGTGATGAGAGAAGCATACAAATGCTTAAAGACTTCCTACAAAGTCAATTTCAAACAAAAGATTTAGAGCAACTCAAATATTTCTTAAGCATTGAAGTATCAAGGTGTAATAAGGGACTATTTATTTGCCAAAGAAAATATGTTCTTGATTTGTTAACAGAGACTAGAATGATTGGTGCAAAACCTCTAAAAGTTCCTATGGCACCAAACTTGAAACTTAGTGCAAAAGATGGAGAATTACTTGAGGACATTGAGCAATATCGGTGATTAGTGGGAAAACTTAATTATCTCACTATGACCCGATCAGAATAGCCTATTGTGTGAGAGTAGTAAGTCAATTCATTAGTACACCACATACAGCTCATTGGGCTGCACTAATGAATATCTTGAGATATCTAAAACGAGCTCCTAGAAAAGGTATACTCTATTCAAATCATGATCATAAAATGACAAGCATTTTCAGATGCAGATTGAGCAAGGTCTCTGAGTAATAGACGATCCACTTCAGGTTATTGTGTGTTTATGAGAGGGAATTTAATCTCTTGGAAGAGTAAGAAACAATCAGTGGCAGCTAGATCAAGTGCTGAATCGAAATACAGGGCTATGTCACAAGCCACATTTGAGTTGATGTGGCTAAGACAATTACTTGATGAGATAGGCATCATTTACACAAATCCAATAGAGCTATGGTGTGATAATCAAACCGCTCTTCACATTGCTAAGAATCCTGGTTTTCATGTGCGAACCAAACACATCAAAGTTAATTGCCATTTTATCAGGGAAAAAGTTAAACAAAATTTGATTTCATTAAGTCATGTGAGACCTGGAGAGCAATTAGCGGACATCTGTACCAAATCAGTAGTGGCGAATCGGGTAGATTATATATGTAACAAGCCAAGTATGGTTAATATTTATGCTCCAGCTTGATGGGGAGTGTTAAGGATGTGATAACTTGATAGAGTAAATCATGGGATATAGCAGTTATCCCATGATATACTCACAGATACACTTTCCTATTATAACTGCAACTCCTAATTATATATATATGATCAGCCTAACATAGCAGTTTAGGCTTTTCCCAAAATATTACTAGTTAACTTCATTAATAGAAGACAAATAGATAAATAAGTAGATACATATTTATAGAGTATGTGTGCGCATGAGTGTAGTATGAGTGTGAGTGTGAATGTCAACACAGAAAGTTGGAATTCTTCTGAAGGTTATACTTTCTATTTCTTTTCAATGGAAGGTGAAATTCACAAATTTATGCCACTTCTGCATTCTTAGGCCCCACCAAATCAAATTTTAGAAGTCATAACTGCTCCACATACGGAAATGCCAAGTTTACTACATCTATTGCAACTAAACCTCAATAACCTTATCCAAATTTAGATACGGTCTAGATGTGTTTCCTTGATAAAGCACATTGCCTGCAATTTCTTATTCATCAAGTCCTGTCCCACAAGAAAGCACTTTTAGGCAGGTGACACTATATACCTAGCACAGACCTGATGTCATCCTCTTTCATTGGAGTGTAGCATTAAAAATATAGAAGGCTAAAAGCTGGTAAAATCACCTTTTACAAAACCAACATTTTTATTTTTATTTTCTTTTAACTTCTTTCAAGTGAATGATGGTTTTCAACGACGAAAACTTTGAAAAAGAAAGTGGGTCCAGTAAGTCTTGATTATAACAGTTTCAGACATGCACTAGTGTGTTAGTCCACCAGGCATTAATTATCACAAACTCTTCAAAATTGTACCATTACCTTTCAAGCCCCTAAGCACCAAGACCAAATGCAAATTCAGTCACCTAAAGAAACAAAGTATAACTGGTTTTTCAAATGCAGACAAGACCAAAATTTTGATTTCCTAGAGGAAGGCACCAGGGAGCAGATGCTCTACATAAGCAAGTTCACTAAATGAAGAAACCAATCTAACCTCCTGTGCCATTCCTCCTTAGAAGCCAGAGTTGCCTGAAGCCTTTTTGGGAGATTCTCCCATGGGCATTCCTCCCTTATCGCTTTTAAAATTAGTTGTTCTTCGATTGTCACCACACCGTGCTGCATGTTACCAAATTACTTCAATCCACTCCCAGTTGATCACAAGATTATGCACATAAGCAGCTGTCCAAATAAAATCAGTTTAAAACCAGCCACTTCAATCTGCTCCAAAAATCAAACATAAGAATAAAGCTTAATAAAAGCACCATTCTACTGATAGAACCTCAACACAATCAAACATCTGCATCGAATCTACTGACACCAAGCCAAAAATCCCACGTAAATCACCAGTCAGTAATAACAAAACCACAACATAGCTGAATTACAAAGTAAAACATCAACATAGTAATGCCTCAAACGCGCTAACATCACAAACCTATTACACTAACCAACCATCAGAAGTAAACGTATCTGAAAGTCGAAGTGTAATCGAAATGAGCGACCGTTTAAAAGAGAGCCTAACACTGATCAGAATCAGAGCTAATAATATACTGGCAAAGCAGAAAGAAAATGTACCAAAAGGTACCTGAGAGCGTCGGAGAGGAGCGGATCGGGTAAGTGTCGAAAGCGGTGAAGAGATCTGAGAGTGAGGATTCAGAATTGGAACTTGTAAAATTAAAGCGCGTAACAATTTTATAATTGTTCACAGAGCATTAATTAATCTGTGAAGTGCGTGAGCAAATGACCTTTTACTTAACTTTGATCCTACTTATACGAAATCTTTCAAAGGGCATTTTTTTAGATGGGTCATACTCTTTATTTAACTTTGCCCGATGTTTTCTCCGCCTGTCTTAAAGTGTAAACGCCGTTTTTTTTTTTTTTTCTTTTTTTGGGTTGATCTAAGGCTATCTCTAACCATTACATGTATCTTTTTTACATCAAATTTAGTGTTATTTTAATCATTCTATTCTAAATTTTTATGCCAAATTTTTTACAACCACAATAATTTAGTTATTAACTAAATTAATTTATATTTATACAATAATTTTTATTTATGAACTTAAAAATTAAAATAAAATCATTATTCTTAATTAATTAATATATACTTTATATT
>JANZLC010000002.1:4935486-4956030 GCA_026413385.1 Erythroxylum gracilipes
ATATTAGTCACAAATGGCTCTTACATAAATTTTTCTTTCAAATTCTTCCGAAATCCCATCTTTCATTCTTTTTCACTAGTCAAACAATTTTGCAAAATTTTCCACAATTTATCAACATCTAAAAGACACATAATACAATTTCCAATCATCCTAAAAAGTAATACGTACAAAATTTGAAGGTCATTAAATGGCATTTTTTTTGAAAGAGACGTAAGTAGCTTATTAACTCAATTATTAAAAAGGCACCCACCTTAAATCCTTTAGCTTTACTCTTGGTCAACTTGCCTTTCCTCTAACTCCAATTGCCTCTCTTGACCTTCATCAAGCACAAAAATCCCATATGAATAAGAGATGTCAAAAAATGGAAAATTCTAAGGAAAGGAAAGCATGAATTAAAACCTACATAACCTCTCCCATACTTTTCCTAATCCATTCAAACCAAAACTAATCTATAAATCGAAAAGATTTTCATACTCTTACCTTAGAAATGAAACCCACGAAATCCTCTTTTTGCCTCCAATGGAAGATTTAACCTTCCCTTTCCTTTTTCTTCTTAAAGAACTCTCACAATCACTTTTCTAAACCAAGATTTGACAAAGCCCTAACCCTTCTTCTTCTTCTTCTTCTTCTCTCCACTTAGCCGAAACCTCCTTCTTTCCTTTCTCCTTGTAAGTGTCGTAAGCCTCCTTCTAAAGCCTTAGCAAAAATTTGTTTCTTAAACTTAAAACCTAAGCCTAAAACTACGTAGTTTCACTATCCTCTCATCTCTTCCTTATAAAATTCGTAGCTTCCTTCATTCCTACCACTTTATGTCCATTTGCTTCTTTTCTTTTTGTTTTAATGACTCTCCAAAGACTAAAATACCCCTCCTTCTTAGCCTTTAACTTTAAAAACATAAGCTAACTTCCTAAATTACCCCCAAGCCATCTTATTCTTTTTAATTCTAACAATTTATCAAAACTCTAATTTAACTAAAATCCCTTCATTTAATTCCATTAACTAAGAACTAAAAACCTCAAATTATTCCAACCAAAAGAAAATTATCAAACTAAACCTCAAAATAATTTAAACAATCTTATTTATTAAGAAAAAGGAATCGGGGCCCAACAGACTTGGTTGGTCATGCTAAGCGTCTACTTCTCGAGAACATAGTCAGGGAAATAAGCTGGAAATTTCGTCAAGTTTTGTTTTTAAAAAAGACAATTTTTTTTGTCTCTTATTGCAACAATAAAACCACCTTCTTCTTATTTTCTAGTATTCTTTTATCACCAATCCTTTCTTTTCCACTTACATTTAACGTCTTTATGGCTTGGACGTGATAAAGCAAACACACGCAAGAAGGAAGTGAATTGTGTGTAAAAAAAATGCAAGATATTTTAAATCTTTAAAATCCTTCTTAAACAAAATGGGTTGATAAATGGAAAGGTCCTATTAAACTTTAAAAGGAATTGTTAACATTTAAAAATAGATGATCTTGTTAGTTATTTAAAATATGAAAAAGTTTATTAATCGAAAGGATCCTATTCGCACTAAAAAAGAAAGGAGTCTGTTAATCGATAGGAGTCTGCTAGAGCTCAAATAGAAATAAGCATGTTAATTGATAGAAGCTTGTTGACACTTAAAGCAAAAAGAACCTCTTGCTTTATATAAACAAAAAGAGCCTACTGAAAAACTGAAAGAGTCTCTTGAAAACATGAACTTATAATGCAGAAATTTAAAGGTCAGGAAGAGAGAGAGAATGATATAGTAGATTTATACTAATTCGACTAACAACCAAGCATACATTTGGTCTCCAAGTATCTAACTTGAGTATTTCACTATAAGAATCCAAGTATTAAATTTAATGAGCCTCTACAAGCTCACAAGTGCATATTTTTAAAGGTTCTCCAACTTTCCACACTCGAAGTGTATAATAAGCTTTTAAAAGCTCACAGAAAATAAAATGTAAAATTAAAAGTAAGTCCTCAAATAACAATTTCTTTCTTGATAGAGTGATTTTACTTTCTAAGGCATAATAGGAATGATATGACTCTCAAGAATATAGATGTTGCTCAAATGTTTCGAAAGTTTGTGTATATTCATTACTTCACAACTATTGTTGCTCTTCTTTAAATATTCAATTTCTTCAACTAATCGTTGCTTCATCTTAATTATGAGTTGACTTTGGATTTTCAATATCATCTCTGCTGGAACAAAAATTTCAAAGTAATTATTCGAAAAGGTAAGATCCTCTAGATGTTAATAAGGAAAGTTTACTAAGAAGGTTCCTGCAAGAAGGAAGTAATTTTCCTATGATTTTATTTCCTTTAAAAAAACCGTTATCTATACAAAGAAATAAATCCAATTTGAATTTTGAAATATTATATAATTATTAAAAAAATTGTTAAATATACACCTTGAGCTAACAATATCCCCCTTTTTGATTATGACAAGCAATAATAGATATATTTTTCAAAATTCAAAGAGATAATAGATGATTTCAAAAGATATTTGTGACTTTTATATGTTTAGACATATTAAAAGCAGCCTATCTCTTAAGAACGGAACCTATCTTTATATATCATATATTTTCACAAGTTCAAAAGTATAATCAATCATATATATAATCGAGGCAGCATTGAGAAATATATCATCATATATGCAGAAATATGTAAAAAATATATCAACATAAACTCTCCCCCTTTGTCATTATCAAAAATAATAAAAAAGTATAGGGAGGAAGTGAAATAAAACAAAATGAAATATGATGAAAAGGTAAAAATAAATTGACACAGTCAGTGAAGAATTTTCCTATAGAGAATTTGCAAATCCAGGAATTGGTTTTGGAGGTTGTCAATTTGTTCACGCATTTGATCCTGATTAGCACAAATATCCCTCAGTTGTTACAAGATTAGGTCGTTCATGCTTTGGATTGGAACAGAGGCTGACTTTTGTGGGCTTGGACTCAAGATACCTACAGCTCTTTCTGACTTCTTTTCAACTAACATGTTGTCCTTCATCTTGTAACCAAATTGGTAAGGAGTGGAAAAATGAAACTTTGTTGGTTCACACCAATTCAGGTTATCAAACGATACTCTAAAGTATGCAAAATTCTTAGTCAACAACATTTCATAAGGTAGACCACCTGTTGAATTCTTATGACTTCCCTTGTCTACCATGAACTTCAGGATCATTGCTGAGAGATTCATCTTATTGCCCTTTAACAAATTGTAAACCACATACGTATCTAAGGGACTACACCTCTCTATTGAACTACTCCTTGGAAAAATGAAGGTAGTTGAAATGGATGCAAGGCATGTTGGCAGAAGGTCTAAGTGTTTGCACCAGGTTCTCCCTTCATGGGCATTTTCAGTATTCATACAAATGAAATTCATTACTTCTCCCAGATTAATGCCAACAATGTCCCACTTACGACAAGGAAGGTTTTTCCTACCTTCAGGAATTACACTCAGAATGTTTCCTAATGTAACCAGAATCTCGCAATCACGTACCCAAAAGATGATTGCCAGCTTCCCATCAATTTCTTCCTTTCTCATATGTGTGTAAAAACATTTGATTGGTTCTTCACACATAGTCGTCTAATCTTAAGAAATTCTCCCACCCAACAATAAGAAAATAGGGAGTGATGGGAATAACTATATCATCGAATAGATGGGAGGCAAGATGTGTCCAACTACCACCTTTCTCTTCTTGTAGCGCATCTTGCATCTTACTTCAGCCTCCATTGACTGGAATAACTTCACTGGTGCTGAAGCCTCTCCCTTTTGAAGATTGATTAGTTTCTTCGATTTTGTTCTTTTGACCTTAGGGATTTCTTCCCCTTTTCTTTTTCTTTTTCTTTTTCTTCCACCTCAGTAGTTTCTTTTTGTGGAGCTTGTTTTGTAACATTTCCTCTGGTCCATGGTCTTCTTTCCAACCGAGAAGGTTCTTCATCTGAGCCATTGTCATTTATTGCCCAGTGCACTTCAGGCGCTTTCTTCTCTTTGGGACTAGATTTAGGATTTGCAGAAGTTTTTGGAGTAGGAATGGGTAAGGGGAGAATAGGTATATGGAATCTTAAATTTTTCAGTAACTCCCCTTATTGAAAGTCTCTTATTGTTCTTCACTTTCTTCTTTCTTTCCTTCTTCTCCTTCTTCTTCTGAGTCAGAAGCATATTGTTTTTCAATTGTTTCTTCTTTGTCATCTGAAGAGGAATCAGGATAATCTAGAGACACCATAGCAATAATCTTCCTTTTCCTATCTTCTAGGGTCTCCTAATTGGGTATTTTTGAAGTTTGAAGTTTTAAGTTTTAAGGAGACAAAATTAGGTTAGGTAGTAGTGTCCAGAGAACCTATTATAGGAGACAAAGACGAGGAATTAGAAGCAAAGGTTTGTTTATGACGAGGCATTTCGCTATGGCTAAAAGTTGAAGCCAAAATTTTCTTTGTCCTTTTGATTTTATTCTTGCCATTGTAGGTGAGCTTGGTGAAGTTTGAGATACAAAACAAGAGGCAATAAGAATGCAGAGAGTTAGGGTACAAAGAGAATAAGTGGCATAGATGAGAATGACAAAGATGAGAAGACGAGAGAAGTTTGCTTAGGATAAACTGAGTGATTAATGAGTGTTCATCTTGTGAGAGGATGAGTAGACATACATGCCAGAAGAGGAAGCGTGATTAGTAGTGTATCTTCTGACAAATGAGTACGTACAGTTGTTAGACTGTGTGTGCGTTTTTGAACATGCTGAAAGATGTCATGAATGACTTCCTATTTTAGGACACGTGTTATTTAGAATGTCAATCCTAGAGAAGCCTTCTAATTTAGAAGAAACCTACTAACCTAAGAGGAGGCTTCTAAACTAAGGGGCCCTTCTAAACTTTAAGGAGCCTACTAAACTAAGAGAGAGTTTCTAAGGAATCAAAATATAAGGAGTCTGCTAAACGAAATGGAAAGACAAGTAATAGAGAATATTCATGCAAAAATAATATCAGAGAGTTTGCACATACCAAGCTCTTTTCTTAACATGCAAAATCTATCTTCAGAGAGTGGCTTGGTGAAAATGTCAGCTACTTGATTCTCAGTATTAACATGCAAAAGATCATTGGTTCCTTCTAAAACATGATTTCTGAGAAAAATGATGTTTGATTTCTATATACATAGCCCTAGAATAATGCAAACGATTTTTTGAAAGATTTATATCACTAGTATTATCACATAATATAGGAATGTGAGAAAAGTTTAGAGAAAAATCCTATAGTTGATGCTTCATCTATAAGATTTGAGCACAACAACTAGTAGTTGGTATGTATTCAGCTTAAGTCATCAAAAGTGCTGTGCAATTTTGCTTCTTGTAGGACCAAGATACTAGACATCCTCCAAGAAATTGACAGTGACCACTTGTACTTTTTCGATCGACTTTATCACCTGCATAATCTGCATCACAATAGCCTACTATGTCAAATGAATCAGTTTTTGGATACCATAGTCCAAAATCCACGATGTGGACATATTGAAAGATTCTTTTGACTGCTTGAGGTGGCTTTCTTTTGGATTTGATTAAAAGAGTGCGCAAAGAGACATACTAAGCATAATATCAGGTCTTGAGCTTGTAAGATATAGTAGTGATCCAGTCATTCCTTTATACTTTGTCTCACCTGTAACTTTGGCTTCTTTATCTTTATCAAGTTTAGTTTCAGTGTATATGGGAGTACCTATCGGTTTGATATTCTCAAAATGATATTTTTTGATGAGTTTCTTTGTGTATTTGTTTTGGCTAATAAAGATGCCTTTTTATATTTGTTTGATTTGTAATCCGATAAAGAATGATAATTCTCCCATGATGCTCATTTTAAACTCCTGTGTTATAAAATCTATATTTAGACTTTGTACTAGATCTAGATATGACAGACCATTTCCTACTTTTCTATGAGATTATGTTTCGTCCAACGAAGACATAATAGCCAGTAGTATATGTTTGGTCACTCTTAAAGTCTGCACAAACAACATCTAAGTAACACTTAAGTATGACTATGATTTTTATATAGAATCTCTAGACCAGGAGCTCCCTTCGAGTAACATAACATTTGTTAAAGAGCAACCTAGTGATGAATGGTAGGAGAAGACATAATTAGCTTAAAGCACTGGCAGAATATGCAATACCAAGGCTAAAGAAGGCCCACATAGCTATTATTGGCTCTAATATTATGTTAAGCTAATATTGTTCGAGATTTATTCTCGTTGGTTTTAATTCTATTATCCTTTCTTCAAAAAAAAGAAAAAAGAAAGATACTTTGTATCTCAAACATTATAGAATTTTAGTACATATTTATAGTGGTATATTAACAACTAATTTAAAGAATAATCTCTTATAATCAAGCATAATGCCAATCTTAGCTAATATAATCATATCTAAACAAATTACGTAATTCTATCTAATCTATAATAATAACTTATAATACATAATAGAATTAATGAGAAAGTTCAAAAGAGTGATGAATATCCATTCCATTTTGATTATGGTAAAAATTATTTTCTTAATACACTAGTTTGTTGAGAAATAAACTTCACATGGAGTTAAGTCAGTATCAAATATATATATTAGTTAGATATCAATATTTTTATATTATAGAAATTAATATTAATTTATTTGTATCGTATTGAATTTAGATATAGGGTTATACACATTAAAAGATCGGAAAATGTTAGATAAAATTTGTAAATAAAAGATTAAATTTAGATAAAATTTGTAAATAAAAGATTAAATTTAAAAATATATTTTATATTTAATTATAAAACTATATTTAGAAAATAATTATTATGCCTAAATTTTTTAAGTTAATATTAACAAATAAAGTTATTTAAGTTAAAATTAAAATTTGTAGTCTTAATTATAACTAAATTTCAATATGAAATTAGATGTTTATATAATTAAAATAGTTTTATGTTCATTAACTACTTTTATGCTTCAAATATTTGTTTTATAATTTTAATTTCTTTTAATAATTTTTTTAACTTTTTAACATAGGCGTGTAAATTTTATTTATTTTTATAACATATGAAATAATTAAAAATTTTATTTTAGTTTTGTAATATAAATTTATTATCAAATAAATAAAAATATTTACTTATTTAATATTAATTACTAAAAAAGTTTTGAAATAATATAATAAATTTTAATTATATAAAAATGAGACTATTACATAATTATTAAAGTTAAAAATTTTTAAATAATTTTAACGATTAAATTTTATTAATCATACTTTTCATTAATAATTATAAATAATAAAGAAAAAAATTAAATTTAATAATAAATTACGAAAAAGAACAAATAAAATCAAAACTAAAATTTAAAAATTTCATTAAATATGAACATAAGAATAAAATAAAATTAGAAATTCAAGTAAATAAGTTTTTTAAAATTAAAAACCTAAACAAGTCGTTAGCTTTTTGGTTCCAGAAGTACTTCTGGATGGAATTTATTTTTCATTAATCGCTGACTCGAGCCGCCATATCATAACAAAATAACCATCTCCCTCCCTATGTTCGGAAACTGCATTGTCGTGCCAGTCATGAAGCCCTTCGTTCTGCAGAATTTATTACCATACATGTTTTTATATCTCCGTGAATTATACAGTGCATGTCTCCCTTGTTAAGTAATACAAAATTTATTTAAAATTTATTTTATTAATAAAAAATTATATTTTTATTATTTATTTTAATACTTGAAAGCTCCTTCTGGTTTTGGAGTTGGGATGGGCTTTTACGTGCAAAACCCTTCATCCCTAAACGCCAACAGAAGTAACGACCCTTTGGCGGCGGGTGTTGAATATTTTCAAATTTATAGGCACTGCTACACCTTTCTTTTACTTGTATTATATTTTCTTTTGATTTCCTCTTTGTGTACACTTACCTCTGTGAGCTTCTCATTCCTCTCCTTTTTCTCTTCTTTCGTTGCATTCATGGTCAAACTCTTCTTGGGTAGTCAAAATTTGTCATCTTTTTCTGCTTCTCTGTTGTTAGTTTGTGATTATTTATTGTTCGTTTGTCAGGATCGGGAATAAGAGCTGTAGCTGATCAAAGGGAGGACTGTTCAATGGCTCTTCGTTTCGAGGTATAGCTTATAGATGGTTTGTGTTATGTTTCCTGGTAAACTTTTCTTAGAGTTCAGTGCTATAGCTGCTTTGGGTATTTTACTCGCTCAACAATGCGAAGAAATGCTTCATGTGATTCTAGTGTGAATTCGAGATGCCCAAGATGGAAATATCTACTTTTTGGTTTTTCTCTTGGTTCCTTTATTTAGATTTTTATTCCATAGTTGAGGAAAGAGGAAATTGTGTTGGTATATATTTCATAATTTTGAAGAGTTGATTACTTCTAAATGTGAGAATTTGTGTGCAAATTTATTTATTGTTCTTTGTTGCTTAACTTTATTGTTGCCATTTGTGTGGAGCTACGTAAACTATATACTCATAGGGCTGTTTATGTTCAGATGCAGCACAATTGCTGTCATTCTGTCGTTGGTTGGCACAAAATAAGTCATGATTCAAGATCGTTCAGCTATTTCGTAGATGGAAATGTATTTGAGGTTGTGTTTGATTCATAATCATGGGCTAATTTGGATTTATTTTATCTGCATCCATTTTATAATTCAGGTCCTTGCAAGATTTAATCGAGCTCGTGCAGCCCAAATGACACTTCCTCATTTTGTATGTCAGACTCCTTTATTTATGCCTGTGGGCACGCAAGGTCAGAGTTTCAACTTTTAATGTAGAACATAAGGAGAAAGTTTTTCTGCATTCTCTTTTCTGATGAAACTCAACTGCCATTGTAAAACATATTCAGTTTCCTGGTTACAGGAACGATTAAAGGTTTGACAACTAGCCAACTTGAGGAGATTGGTTGCCAAATAATTCTTGGGAATACGTATCATTTGGCACTCCGTCCTACATCTGAACTTATTGATGAATTAGGAGGTCTTCATAAATATATGAACTGGCCTAGAGCACTACTTACTGACTCTGGTGGCTTCCAAATGGTTTTTTACTATCCTCAGCTGCTGATGTCTCTATTTAGAGTTTCCTTTATTCTGTTGTTGTCATAGTGTTCTGCTTTCCTAAATTAACTTGAGCTAAAAAAAATTCAGTTTTTGCTCCAATGTATTGTTGAAGATGTTCTGCATCTGAGACTACTCTTGGGGGGATCTTTTACCAAAGTGCATATTTCATATCGATGAGTTCTATCTGTATTGTGGTTAATTTTGTTATATTCATGCACATGTATAACTCCTCTGGTTAATGCATGTGTCTACTTAAACCTTGTGATTTTCCCCGATTTATTCCTTTTTTTCAGGTATCATTATTGCATCTAGCTGATATCACAGAAGAGGGTGTAACATTTCAGGTATTGTTATTCACCACAATTTGTTAACCATTGAGGGTTTTACCACAATATGTCTCATGTTGACCAATGTCCATTGATGTGACCAATGTATTGCTATGAATATGTCTCTATTGTCTCATGCTCCAACCTTTATGTGGTGTGAATGCCTATGAAAGTTGCTCTCTGTGTGCCATTAATTTCACACACGTTCCTTTTTTGCTTACTTGGTTTACATAAGAACTCTGGCTTTGGTGTTGTGTCTAACTGAGATTTCTTGCCTTAGCTCAGTCACCAGTTGATGGGAAGCCAATGCTTCTGACACCTGAGGAATCAATTCAAATCCAAGTAAGTTTCATTTTCTACACGTCTATACCCTCATTAACATTTCTATAAAACAGGATAGCTTTAGTCCTTCCTGGCAATGCGTTCTGCCAAATTTTTTGAGTACTTTGCCTACTATTTATTTATTTTAAAGCTTGTTTATCTGATGAATGAACATTAACACTGGTAGTAACTAAGTTTTGGAATTCTACAAGGTCCCTATTTTCAGTTTGGTCTCCCAGTTCTTTTCCTATTTTCATCTTGAATGTTTTATGATTCTTTATGTTCATGGTAATGGATTTTGCAGAACAGAATTGGAGCAGATATTATTATGGCACTTGATGATGTTGTGAGAACCACCATTACCGGTCCACGAATTGAGGAGGCCATGTATCGCACTCTTCGCTGGATAGATAGATGTATAGCAGGTGATTGGTTGATTCAACACCAAATGCTCTACTGTCTTGAATGAAGCACCTTACAGGACAAACTAAATAATCAAAGGCATCTTTCTTTGTTTAAATGAGCATTGTTGGCAACAATATTTTCCACCCTGGGCTTCTTGGGATAAAGGATTGTTTTCTTGCTGTGGCATCTAAGTTTGACTAGTTAATTAGCTCCTAAAGTTTGAAGTCTCAACTATTGGAGTTGTATTCTTCCAAGAAGTCAGACTAGCCTAACATTATCCAAGTGTCTTACCATTTCAGTTGAAGTTTGAGAGCCTGCTTATTGATAGAATATCTGTTGGTCGTCCCTAATTTCCTTGGATGCTGTGTCATCAAAGAGTAACTCTCAAGTTATCTTCTCCAATCATTACTTTCTGCTGATTTGAGTTTTTCTGTGTTGATTTTTTTAACAGCTCATAATCGACCAAATGAGCAAAACTTATTTGGCATAGTTCAAGGTGGTTTGGATCCTGTGCTGAGGTGATTTTATTAACCGTTCATTTTCTCCTGTATGCTTGATTTTTCCTTTACATCAGTCATCATCGTGACTGTTGTTCCTGACTTTCTTAATCATAACCAGAGACATATGTGTCAGAGGGTTGGTGGACTGTAATTTGCCGGGGTAAGTTCATTCTCTTGCACAGCCCATTTAACCCAAATTTAAACCACCAAATTAGTTATCTATTAAATGAAAGCGAAGAAATCGCATCCTAGCCTATTTATAGTTGTCTGCAGCCTATTATAAACTCTGACTAACCAGTTTCTCGAGCAAGTTAGCTTTTGAAACTTGTTGTTCGTAGATGCATTGATTAAATTACATTCATATCTATGACCTTATAGTAGCATTGCTCGACTGCCGGTGACTACTTCCTATTAGATCAAGATATTTGTTGGTAATTGGTAGGATGTCAAGTATCCTCTGCCTTTGCAGACTTGCTGTTTTATTGTTACTGACAACCTTCGTAACATCTTGAGATGGATTCCTTATGCACCTAATCATTTTTGTTTACTGCCTGTAACAGAAGTTTTGGATTATTTCTTTAAGATTATAGCTTTATATTAAATGATCAAACAGCAAATTTACTTACTTTACTTCTGTGACAGCTATGCTATTGGTGGTCTTGCAGGCGGTGAAGATAAGGATTCATTTTGGCGTGTTGTTGCTCAGTGTACTGCTGCATTACCTGAAGATAAACCACGATATGTCATGGTAAACAAGCCTCTTTTATTGTGTCCATATTTGAAACTAGTTCAATCCACAATGGTAACTGAATATTTTCATGCATATTCCTCTGTCATGGTGCTTACAACATTATTTTGTTTCAGGGTGTCGGTTACCCACTGGATATTGTAGTTTGCAGTGCTTTAGGTGCTGACATGTATGATTGTGTATATCCTACTCGCACTGCTCGTTTTGGCACAGCTCTTATACCGGAGGTATTCCATCTTGTTTCAAACATGTTATATAGGACGTACAATTGTAAAAATCTGTACAAATGCATTTTCATTCATTGTCCTGCAGTCACAGGGATATCAATGATCTATTCAAATTTCTAAGAAAAAACAGCTCTCTTGTGCACTCTCAATATCATCTATCTTTTGACTTCTTTTTGTGATTTATTTTTTTTCTGTTTGCTTGTTTAAAGAAGGGATTGATGGTTCTTAAGTTTGGGACTTTATCAATTATCTACCCCTTTTCTCTCTCTATGTGATGGACTTCTATTATAATTTTATATACATTGAATTCGAATGACTAGTATCAACTGTACGCGTGCTTATATCACCACACATTCCATATGTCTGAAAAAAGATTTTCTTCAGTTTGCAAGTGTAGAATACATTACTCAACATGGGTGCTCTCTTTTGTCATCAGCCTTGCTTGCGTCTCTTGAATCAGAAGTATTATGATTTTTAATTTTGCAGAGTGGGTGTAAGTTCAGGAGCAACTAGTTCTTTCTTCTTGTTGACACTTCACAAACTTTTTTGTAAACTAATGCAAAAAGAATAAAAATAAAAATATTGATATTATGACTCCCAACATTTAATTATCAATCATCAGTTGAGAAATCCCTCTTCCCCATGCTGTGAAGCCTTGTAATTGGAAAATTTAATGCAGGGAGTTCTGAAACTTAAGCACCAAGCAATGGCTGAGGACACTCGACCAATTGATCCTACGTGTGCCTGTATGGTATGTTAAGAACCAGGAGATTGATTACAGATGTTAGTTTCTTGATGTCTAGTCTGATGATCTCCCCATTGTTTATTTTCTTTCATTGTAGGTCTGCAAGAACTATACAAGGGCCTATATCCATTTCCTGGTAGCAAAAGATGCCATGGGTTCACAGCTTTTGTCATATCACAATTTGTATTATATGATGAAGGTATGCATTTTGGTACCAATTTCTTTTTGAGATTTATTTTCCATTTTAAACTGAGGCAAGTTCTGTTCCAAACTGTAGCTCAGCAGAGATCTGCATGCGTCAATCATCGAGAAGAGATTTCCAGAGTATGACTTCTGTTATTTCTTCGCCATTCATTACTGAAATTTCTTGTATGACATATTATTGTAAATATTTTTACTTCTCACCGTTTTTAGTAATACAGCCAATTTGTACCTTGCAGGTTTGTTTGTGATTTCTTGAAGAAAATGGTACTTCTTACACTGAATGTCTCTCTCTCATAGCAGGAACTGTGCAAGCTATTTCTTGTTATCCTTTGGTATTTCAGTTGTACGTAAAACATTATTTGCAAAGGCAGTTAGCTCTGTGTTAACTGTTTAGTAACCTGGAATTTGCTACCACTTGCCATACCTTGGTAGTTTGATACGTGTGCTGTTCTGAACCTAGCTCTGTAACCTAGGAGTCTTGACGCTAGAGGTGAGCTAGTAAGGTGGTATATTCAGGGGTTCTAGGTTTGATTCTTGAGTTACTTTGAAGAAGAGTCTGATGAAGTATCACTATCATACTACATGGTTGCATCTTGTCTGCACTCTTGATTCTTTTTGTCTTGCAGTTCCCCAAAGGAGATGTCCCTGAATGGGTCTGCAATGCCATGGAAGTTGCTGGAATCGATATATCTTCCTGCTGTGCTTCATCTCCATTGTCTTCGTCCCAAGATTAGAACTTCATAACCAGGAAAGTAATGAAGTTGGGCTCTTCCCAGCTTTTACATAAAAGATGGATCAACATTAAAGGAAATACATTAGTACGTGATGACATGTACTGGCGGCATAATTTTGTATCTTGGAGTGCTGCTTTGTATATTACAACAATCAAAAGTTGCGTGCATTCGTTTTACCAATGGGTTAACACTACACAGAACATCAAATTTTTATCATATGGTTTCCCTCCTATTTTTCAAGCAGGTCTAGTAGTGTTGTCTCACATAAAATTCTATTCTTTCTTGTGACCAAATTTCAATCAATATTCTTACTGCTGTAACATAATATCAACCCTTATAGGTTCAATAAATCCTAACCACTGAGTTATCCATTGTATTGACTCTAGTAAAGAACCGATCATGGATTATCGCAACCTTTGGATTGAACGTCAGGTTGGGACTGGGCCGGCCTAGCCCGCTTTTTAATAGTTACGATGTTTAATTCAATCAAATTCGCAATATTTTAAAAATCAGACCGGATATCAAATCGGTCAGAGAAAATGTTTAAGGTTTAAAGATTTAATCGGTAGTAAACTGTTATAAAATTAGTATATAATAAATAAGAAGTAAAATTTATAAGCATAAGTAAAAATAAAATATTTTATTGAAATAAAAAATAAACTAATTTCTATTATTATAAAATGAACTAATAATAAATAAATATGAGTGTAATATAAAACTTAAAATAATAATAATAATAATAATAATAATCAAAATTGTATTTATAAAGAAAGTTGTGTCTCGTCATCGTCAAAAGCTCCAAATTCTTCGACTCTATTTAAAAACTCGTAAACTACGATTTCATTCAAAGTATTTGCATCAACTTTTTCTACTGTATTTAAATAAATTACAAATTAGTAATATATAAAATTATTTTCAATAACTTAAATATGATCAAAATAAGATATGCACTGACTATTAGTAGATGTTCTTAATTTATTCGTTGTGATAAATGCTTTTTTTTTTCATAAATCGCCTTTTCAAGTTTATTATAATCTATTAGTAGATGTTCTTAATTTATTCGTTGTGATAAATGCTTTTTTTTTCATAAATCGCCTTTTCAAGTTTATTATAATCAAGATCAAGCAATGATTCTTCTTCTTCAATCTAAAAATTAGAATGTTCAATACAATTAATATCAATTGGATCATACATTCTCTTCTTACTAAGCGCTCTGAAGACATAATAGAGAAACTATAAAGTCAATAATAAAAATAAAATATAATGAAATAAAAACAAAACTAGAAAATATTTGTTCTTCATTCTCATATTATAAGTAATGTAAACAAGGTCATTAAGTCTTTGATGTTACAAACGATTTCGTTTCTTTGTATGAATATGTTAAAAAACACTCCAATTATGTTCACAACCTTATGCAAAAACTGTTTGACTGAGTAATTTAATAGCAAGTTTTCTCAATGTTGGAGCACTGTCACCAAATAATCTCCACCACTCATCTGTATTTTAAATTAATAGCTATGATAAATAAAAATATATAATTAATAAGTAAAGAATGAATTAAAAGCATAAAACTTACCTGGTTGCGTTTTTCTCATCATAAGTTCTCTCTTTGCTGATGATCTAACAAAACTCTTTAAACCTTCATGATACAATTTAATTTTATTTATAGCTTATGATTGCTCTTCAATAGAGAAAATACCTTTGCATTCAATCATATCAAACATACTGCCCATAATTTTAATTGTACATGTGTCTTCACTATATAAGTAATAAGGATTGAGAAAATAAGGTACTAAGTAGATCCTTTGAGTAAAATACTTATCCCATCGTCGGTCAATAATATCTATATAAGGCTTGTACAATTTCTCCTTTCTTTTAAAAATATTTATAATTGTTTTGTGAGCTCTATACATATCATCATATATATACCCCAAAGATGACTTCTCATTTAAGTTAACAATCTTTAAAAACCTTATAAGCAGAGCCACAATCTTCACAATGATCAAGCAAGCATCCTAAAATTTATTATCTAGAATAATAGCACAAACTTCTTTTCCTTTTTCACTATTTGATAATTTATGACTTGAAAAATATTTGCTTGTTACTAAATTTTGAAGTAGTTGCTTATGTTTATAAATACTTTTTAAAGTAATAAATGTAGTTATAAACCTGGTAGCAGCGGGATGCACGATCTCAACCCAATCTTTTTGCTTTCTTAACCAAGACAAAAGTTTGACATGATTATACACAAAAATTATGATTTTAGATGCGCGTGAAGCAAGACTAGAAATATTGTCCATACCACCAATATCTTTTAAAATAAGATTTATACAATGAGCAACATATGGAGATCAATAAATATGCACAATGAGCAACATATGGAGACTAATAAATATGCCCATACTTTTATTGTAATAAGTGCCCAACTGATACATAATTAGTTGTATTATCTGTAACAAAATCCACAACATTTTTTGGTCCAACTCACTCAATAATTTCAGAGAATAATTCAAATAAAGCATGAGCACTTTTTACTATATCAGAAGCATCAACAAACTTGATAAAAGTTGTTCCAATATTACAATAAACCAAGAAATTAATCAAGGTTCTTTGTCTTTTATCAGTCCACCCATCCCTTATAATAGTGCATCATGTTGATTCCGAACTAGACGTATATGTATCCATAATTAACTAACATTCCTTCTTTAAATCTTGAAGCAAAGGCACACAGAGCTCATAATAAGATGATACCTTAAATCCTGGACCTATTACTGTTGTAGCATTTATTACTTCTTGAAAATATGGTGAATTTAAAGCATTTAAAGGAATACATGAACGATAGAACCATCTAGCCCATGCTCTTTTACGTCGCAAAACAACTTCCTTATCAACCATAAAACTGTTTAGACTGGGTTAAGAACCATGAGTAGTTCTTGAAGAAATATAAGAATCTATGTCAATAGTAGCTTTCCTTTTTCTTTTATCTAATACTTGTGGTACTCCATCATCTCCAAAAGATATATCATGAGCCTTTTTATTTTCCTTTTTCTTTTTTACTTGTTGCTAAAAATATTTTTCAATCATATCACGTACATCAAGTGGTATTTTGCAATAAGCAATATTACCCTTAACATCAGCAAAATGTTTTTTCATTCTAAAAATTCCTTCCCCTTTAAATATTATATTGCAAAACATATAGTTATATTGGATATTCCCATCAGATACTTGAGAAGAAAAAAATAATTCCATATGGGATCGGACTTATCACGCTTAGAGGATGCAATATTCATCGATTTTTTTTAATGATTCCATATTATCCATTATGATTTAACATAAAAAGTATTAAAAAATAATTGGGTATGCTATCGTCAGGGCAAAAGTCTCCTACTTAAATAATTGTTATCATCACTTGTAATAGAAAATGATAGTCACAAGCATAAATAAATAGTGATTAACGTTAATAAGTAAAATATATAATTTACAATATATACCAAAATACTAAAAAAAGATTAAAAGATCTTTGCTTTTATATAATAAAAAATAAACGTGACATAAATATTTATAAAAAGGATAAAATTTTCTATTTATATTAATTGACTCTAATAAAAATTGTGTAAATTAATTTAAAAGTAGCCCATTATCATAACAAAGTAAATCAATGAATTAGAGGTTATACTAAACTTAATAGATTATATTATAGTAAAAAAAGCAATTAACATTAATAAGTAAAATATATAACTCAATTAACAAGTTATTATATGAGTAATTGAATATTTATGTTATTATTTTCTTTGACTTAATTTTTTAAAAATAAAATTCATTGGAAATATTAAAAGAGTTAATATAATTTCTAGTAATGTCAAATTAAATTTAATTATGGTACAATTAAAAAATTCAAAAAAACAAAGTGAAGTAATTAGATAGACATAAACACTTGAATATTACTAGTGCTTGAAATCCTTATCAATCACAATGGTGCAAATGATAACAAAATAAAACAAGATCCTCCTAGTATGAAATAGACATTAAAGTGTGCTTGCCGTGACCACAACAAATTTAAGAGAAAGATGACTGAAGTGGGACATTAAGCTAAAATTGATTCATTGTTTCAACAAGAGAAGACCATTTGACCACAACAAATTTAAGAGAAAGATGACTAAATCGAGACATGAAGTTGAAATTGTTTCGTTGTTTCTAAAATTGATTCATTGTTTCAACAAAAGAGGACCATTTAAGTATATAGGAATAAATTATGCAAAAACAAATGACAGGCGAGTAGATAGATTGTTGTTGAATACTTCCAAATTGGGGAGACGGAAAGTCATCATCGAGCAGACACACCAATCCATTCATTGATTGCATGAAGTAAAAATTACAAATTATTCACATATGATGTCTCATATACAATTTATCAATTTCATCCATATAAACTCAAAATCACCACACATATACACCAAAAGAAGACCAGTAAAATTGTGAACAACATCCAACTCACTTATCGATGTACTCCACTTCAAATAGCCGAGTGTTAGCAAGTGTAGTTTTTAGTTTTGAAGTTTCAAATTAACAAATTGAATACTTTAAGAGAGTATATATAACACAATAGATTATAATAAAGAAGAACTCTCCTTTAGTTAATACTCTTATATGCTATCTGTTAAGAATCCCTGAATAATAGTAAACACTAACAATCCTCACCTATTATCTATTAAGAAACCTTGAATAATTGGACATACTCGAATTCTATACAAACAATCCTAAACTGGATGAATTCTATACAAACAACCCTTATCAGTTATTTGTTAAAAAACCAAATTCTATATATGTTAGATATGATAATTATCTATATACATGTCTATTATAGAAAAATAAAAATGCGGAATGTTATTACATACCTCCTGCCATTGATGTTGAGAGATCTTGGATAAATATGAGAGGGCTCTTCTAAGCTTTTAGCAAATGCAAGAGATGGCGTATGCAGAATCATTACTAAGCTTAGGAACCCAATCGCCTTATATTCCTTGTTGTCTTCCATTAAAACAACAGAAGGACATGACGGTTTAAGTGGAAGGGCATAAGGTTTCAAAATAAATAGACACGACCCATCATAAAAGAAACTAACGGATAATAGTCTCCCACTTGGGTTGTAGGTGTAATCTAAAAGTCATAAAACCTCCACTTAATTAAAGAAACCAAATGCACGAATCATGATGATAAGTCCTCTAAATGTAAGTATTATCTTCCATGTATCACGATGCATCTTATTTCTTATGCCACTTTTACTAAATGAATTAACCTTTATGTTTATTCTAGGTCCATAATAGTTGTAAGTCTCAAAATAAAAAATGTGTACACCAGAATGAGAAAAACAACTAATTAATAAGAGTTTCGTGAAAGTACATACATAAATCACATAATGGAACCAAGTACCATTCTAGCAACATGTTCCTTAAAACTCTTTGGTGGCATGCCTTTTGTTAAAGGATCGACAATCATTAATTTAGTGCGAATGTGTTAAATGATCACTTTATTCTCTTTGACACGTTCCCTAATGACCAAATACTTAATGTCGATGTGTTTACTTTGACTACCACTCTTGTTATTTTTGGCCAAGAAAACTGCAGCTGAATTGTCACAGTACATTCTTAATGGCTTAGAAATAGAATCCACAATTTTAAGCCCATATATACAACTCTTCAACCATACACCATGTGATGTAGCCTCAAAACAAGAGACAAACTCAGCCTCTATGGTAGAAGTAGTAGTCAAAGCCTGCTTTGAACTCCTCCAGGATATGGCTCCATTGCCAAACATAAATACATATCTAGATGTTGACTTTCGTGAATCAACATAACCAGCAAAGTCCGAATCCGAGTAGCCAATTAGTTCTAGATTATCAATTTGTCTATACATAAGTATGTAATCTTTGGTCCCTTGAAGGTACCTCATCACCTTTTTAGCAGCTCCCTAGTGATCCATACCTGGGTTACTCTGATATCTTCCCAATATTCCAACAACAAATGCAATGTTAGGAACTGTACAAACCTGAGTATACATTAGGCTCCCTATTGCAGAAACATATGGAATATTTTTCATTTGTTCCCTTTCAATCTCATATTGCGGGCACTGGCTCAAATTGAACTTATCACCCTTCACAATAGGTGCTATATTCGATGAGCAGTCTTTTATCCGAAATCTTTCTAAGACCTTACTGATATAGGTTTCTTGGGATAGACCTAAAATGTATTGAGATTTGTCCCTATGGATTTTAATGCTAATGATATAAGATGCCTCACCTATATGCTTCATATCAAATTTCTTAGAAAGGAACTATTTCACCTGATACAACAAACCTTTGTCATTTGTGGTGAGTAAAATATCATCCACATATAGAACAAGGAAACAAATTTTACCCCCACTGACTTTCAGATATATGCATTGATCTATGATATTTTCTTCAAAACCATATGACGAGATGATATCATGGAATTTCAAATACCATTAATGGGAGGCTTGTTTCAATCCATATACGGATTTCTTAAGCTTACACACCAAATGCTCACCATCACTAGAGGAGAATCCTTCCAATTGTTTCATATAAACTTCTTCCTCTAGGTCTCCATTTAGGAATGCTGTTTTTACATCCATTTGATGTAGTTCCAGATCAAAATGGGCAATAATGTCATAATCACTCATAAGGAATCCTTTTTAGATACAGGAGAAAAGGTCTCTGTATAATCGATTCCTTCTTGTTGAGTAAATCCTTTGGCAACAAGTATAGCTTTATATCTTTCAACGTTGCCTAATGAGTACTTTGCACCATTGGGCAAATTGACAAGATCCCAGACTTTATTAGATGCCATAGAATTCATCTCATCTACCATAGCATTATACCACAATTGAGATTCATTGCAACTTATGGCTTGTGAAAATGTTTCAGGGTCATTTTCAGCTCCAATGTTATAGTTAGCTTCTTGTAAATACACAATGTAATCACTAGGTATTGCTAATTTCCTATCTCTAGTTGATCTTCTTAATATTGTATTAGTGCCCTCCTGAGGAGGAGCTTGTACAACTTGTTGCTCAACAACCTGTGGTGATTGCTGAACAATCAGATTTACTAGATTGTCATCAGCAGGTTGTGGAGCTTCAATGATTAGTTGTTCATGAAGTGAATCACACGTTAGTATAATGATAATCAAACCACAAGAAGGGGGGTTAAATTGTGTAAACTTTTTCGTTAATCCCTTCTTCAGAATAAAACTCGTTCAGTTCAGAATTACGATAACTTTTGTTTG
>JANZLC010000002.1:4957114-4969120 GCA_026413385.1 Erythroxylum gracilipes
TCTTAGGAGCTCGTTTTTTTAACTAAGTGGTGAACCTGTATCTTAGCTTAAAATCGAGTCTACCCTAGCCTAATTTCTTGTGGTGGTTTTCTATATCACGAGATTATCCTAGTATCTATCCACACTTGTATACTTCTTTATTCGAATCATATCCTCACCTACAACATCTGTACATTGACATTTCTGGTTGGACCAGTTCATTGAAAACCGGTCGATTTTATGATAAACAGGTGGGTTTTTACGTTAAAAAGTTATTAGATGAAACCGAATCGGACAATAGGCCCCGGTTCAGAATTTATACGCTTACTTGAATCCTCGCTTCATGTCATGCGAGACTGTGACAGATCCAGACAAGTGTGGTAAGCCTTCGCTCCTCACTTCCTCTCTCAAGATTTTTTCACTATGTCTACCCCGGCTTGGCTCACTACCAATTTCCAAAATCACCACCATGTCCTTGGACATGACTGGTCGCTTATTTTTGGCATTACATGTTGGTTCTTATGGAAATAGAGAAAGTCATCCCTCTTTAAGGAGCACTTTCAATGGCCTAACTCACCCTCTTCGACTATTTTGTCTTATGCAGGTCAGGTACAACAGGCCGTCATGTGGACACGACATCCTATCATTGCAGCTCACTTTTGACCAGAAAGACTCATCGGTTAGACCTCACCTCCACCTGGGTGGGTTAAATTAAACACTGATGGCGCCTGTAAACCATCCGCGTCCTCATCCTCTGCCGGTGGACTATTACGGGATAGCGCAGGCAACTGGATGGGAGGTTTCATGCATAACCTCGGATGGTACTCAGCACTGACTGCAAAGCTCTAGGGAGTTTATTCTAGCCTTACTCTCGCTTAGGATCTGAGATATCGTCGGATAGAGCTTGAAGTCAATTCTGCAGCGGTGATCGAGATCCTTTTCTCTGTCGACATTCGTTCTCGGGCGCTCCACCTCATAGTCATGGGCATTTACGAGCTGTTTGCTGGCAATTGGACTGTTGCTCATTGTCATATCTACTGAGAGGGCAATAGATGCGCCGATTGACTCGTGACTTTTGTAGCACATTTTAATGTAAGCGTCTATTATTTACCTACTACACCCATTGGGTCCCATTTACTCCTTCTAGAGGATATGTCCGGGATGTGTTTTCCGAGACTCCCATTGTAATTTTCTTTGTTGTATTTTCCTTTATAAAAAAAAAAAAACCCTTCCAAATTCGAACTAACGGCAAAACGTCTTAAATTTGCCAAATTTGCCAACCCTATATATTGAAGGGAACCATTAGGACCCTTTTACAATAAAAGGCAGGTCTTTGAAGCAGATTGGAAAGAAGCGAACATACAAGAATCAAAATCCCTTCTTTCGTTTCTGTTATTCTCACCATCTCTTAACCTGTTTATTGTCAAAGTTGCACATTTGTTCTGTTTCCGGAGAGATTATTTCTAAAGTTGGTTTTGAAGCTGACAAGGTAAAAACTCCATTTCTCCCTCTCCTTGTTTTCCGGCTTATAAAGACAGTTTTCAAAGGCTTATATCGTTTCAAGTCTTGTCAGTACTAGTCGATTTTCTAAGTTGTTTTGTGTACAAATCTCAAAGCTTTTGTGTTTGTATGGTGTTAATCGACAATATTAGCGACTTTTACGGTATATGAACTGTTTCAAGGTTTAGAATATCGCTTTCGACTTCATGTCAGGCCATTTTAATTAGTTTAAGTTTCTTTTTATGCTAGATGAAGTCCGTTAAGGGAACATATTTTGCAGGAATTGATGATATATAAAGGAGTGACAGATTGTCTATCAGCTGTTTGACGAAAGGTCTCCGAAAATAATTTGGGTTTTGGTTTAAAAAGAGAATGGTCTTTCATGTAGTGGCAAGTTTTTCTTTAAGTCCCTCTTAATTTTAACAGGATTGAAGATGCACCGTTTTTCTTACAATGCCTTCTTTTATGAAGCTTCATGTTTAGTTGTTTAATCTCGCTTTAAAAGGAACTGATTAATGTTTGTGATTTCCCACTTTTTTTCGTATAGATGTGTTTGAAGAAAAACTCTGAATCTTCGTTTTAAGTAAAAGAGTAAGGGTCAGAATCCCAATTTTACTGCTTGATATGTTTAAATTCGTGATGTTTCCCTTCCTATATGGTTTTTATGGTTTTCGATATTATTTTGATTCCTAGCTGCTGGTTTGTCATGTAATGGTATTACTTAAACTAGTGTTCTTTATTTCTAAACAGTTTGGTTGTTTCATAATCTGTACTTTCTTTCTCTTTGTGTTCATTTCACATGATGTATGGAGTAAATTACAGAAATTAGCATGTTCTGTAGTTTTTGTGTATACCATCTGCAATAAAGATGTTCATTCATGGACTTTTTTGTACCTTTACATTTTGTCTTATTGTTACACTCTTTTAATAAATGAATCTTGGGAGGGGTTCTTCACCTTCGGAGTTATTATAATATATTAACATTTTTTTAAATTTCAGTTCTACAGATATGGCATTGGGATTGATAATTGGGATAGCAAGAGCGTATAGGAGAAAAAGAACATCGTCTCTGGACATTCTTTCATCGAAACGTGCACCTCGCGACTACTATAAGGGCAAGAATTGCAAGTCTACCGGTTTCCACACTCGGAAAGGTCCATCCTTGCTCTCGCTTATGAGCTTGTCTCTGTTATCATACCAGTACTATGGACTTTTATGTTTGTTTAAATCTATGATATTTGCAAAATGAATGATTTAGGTAAAATGATTTGAAGGGATGTTAAGTCCAGGAACGCTTCATAGAAAGCTAGAAGCTTTTGTTGGAAATCTAATATCTACTGCTTGTTAAATTAACAGTTGCCAAGAACATCATTGCTGGTTAAATGCTTCCATTGGTGTATGATTTCTAATTTCTAATTGAAACTATTTGTTGCAGGTGGATATGTTATCATGCCCGAGAAATTACCCAACTATGTGGTCCCAGATTTGACTGATTTTAAGGTATTCTCACTTTACCCTGCCTGATCTTTTTGCAAACTCATTATCCAGCTTTTGTAAAAGATGGAGGAATATCTAAATACTGTATTGTTAATGCTTTGATATCTAGTATTATTGGAACTTGTTGGTTTCCTTAGTTCCTGACTCTTCAGCTGGTTTGAGTAATCCTCCTTTGTTCTTTCTTTTCCTTTAAGCGGTTAACATGCTATGGATATTTGAATTTGGATAGATAATGCTAGAATTTATGAACTGCTGGGGATTCAACATTGCAATTCAAATGCTTAGGAAGTTCTTCCTTTTGAAATGTGAGAAAATTTCCATTGATTATGAGAGAGAGAGAGATGGAATCAAGATCTCTCTCCATAAGTAGATGGCCTTTTGGTTCTACCTGGATCTTTGGATTAAGACGGATGATCGTTTGAACGCCTTGTTTTCTGCTTGGTGTATCGGATGTCTTGTTTATGTCGTTATAGGCGCGCTTATATGTATTGCTGATTGGTTTATTTCTTGTTAATTTCAGCTCAAGCCGTATGTATCTCAATGTGCAACGGAAGTTAAAACTACTGAAGCTGCTGAACCAGCCAAGTAACCGAGGAGAAGAAGTATAGGGTGGTACCAAATATTTTTGAAAGGCACAAGACCCCCTTTGATATTGTTTGTTTATCTTACCCGGTAGCTTGACTCATCAATGATTAATAGAAGTATGGTAGAGGGGAGTTGCTTCATCTTATTAACAAAAAAATTAATAAATAATCTCCAGACTTTTCTCCTTTTTCTTGTATTTGGATAAATACATGAAAGGTGCAAGTAAAAAGCAATAAATTTGGACCCTACAATTTTTTGATTTGGTTTATTTTAATAACTTTTATCATTAAAATTTAATTAATTGATTATTTTTAATTAATCAATTATTATAAATAAAATTCTTTTTATTCAATTAATTTTTATTTGTATATTGTTATTTTTAATATCTAATTTTAAACTTTTTATCTTATTAAAATATTGGTAGAAAGTAAAAGTTTTCAATTTAATTTTTAAAATATTGATAAAAGTAAAACTTTTCCTGGCCCTGGGAATTAACAATGAGATGGGCTGCGGCTTCAATCCATTTACCATCTTAAGTACAAAATCTCAATTCGGATTGATTCATTGACTTTTAGACCTTCTCACCGCCATCCCTATTTTTCATGCCACTTTTCACTCCACGTCACTTCCTCTGCTCAGCACATCTCAGCCACCGATCTAGTGGACCCAACGAGTTCCTTCGCCAATCCGAACCGTACACTTAGTCTGAACTCTGAAAGCCAACTGGTCAAACTCCTTAAAAGAACTGTCCAACGAAAATTCCCATGAAGGATCATGGAAAAACGGTGGAGTCTATTTATATATACCCACCATACCATCTCCGAATACCAAGAAACAAACTCGAAAATGGCAAAGCTACAGAGACCAAACAAGGAACTTATCGTCGGGGGTCGTTCAAGGCCTGATGGTAGATGCAAGAAGCACACAAAACACGAGCAATCACCGGGAGTTTGCTCTCTTTGCCTCAATGAAAAGCTCTCTCAGCTTTCGACGACTGCAAGCTCTCGTGGTAGCTATGCTAAAAGGGGTTACTCACCTTCTTCATTGTCTTCCTACTGCTCTTCTTGTTCCGATTCTTCTTGTTCGTCTCCAATCCACGTTTACCGATATGCTCCAGATGGGAAAGGACCATCTTTCTCGTCGTTGTTCGGTGGCAATGCGCTCACTAAAAGTAGATCACTGGCTTTTGTTTCGAGAATGAGAGGTAATAATAAAAGAAGTGGTGATCGTGTGAAAAACAAAGGTGGATTCTTTTCCAAGTTGCTACGTCCGAAACAGAAGAGGACAGACGAAGGTCATTTGGTTCACTCTAGGACCATGAGAGAGAGAGAGTTATCATCGTGATCACCTAGGGTTAATCAAACTTTGTGTTCAAATCTTCATTTGCTTTAGTGTTCCTGTTTTTTTTTTCATCAGATCAGAATGTATAGTTGTACAAACAGAAGAGAATATGAATGAAACAATAGAACAAGAAAGATACAAATTGTACGTTCTTCATTCCTATACAGTCAATATCAGAGGAGGCTTTCCTATATTTGTTTATTCGTTGTATCGTGTTTTTGGAATTCTGAGATAAGTTGTCCGATTCTGTTTGTCAACTGATAAATCTTCAAATGTTTGACGAGGAAACAGGGTGGCAACTTAGGCTTAATTAAGCCACAAAACTCTTTTGGGCCAATGATATTTCGAGAACAGGTTCAAAGTTCAAACTAGTTCACTTTGATTATTTTCTAGTGTTCTCAATAGAATTTTGAAATATAACTAGCACCACTTGATCCCATATGCCAGGCAACTTCCTGCAGCTAAAAAGTTCAAACTCATTAAGCTGGCGCAAGAAACTTGAAAAAATCAACTGCTAACTGGTGCAGAGAAAAAAAGAGCTGTCAACGAGAAATTTAGAAGAGATAAGGACTACCCCACTTGTAGCCTGGAAGGAGCACAGAGCATATATATTATGCTTACTCATGTTATGAGTTATGACGGAACTTGGCATAAATTCTACAATCTGAAGCACATGAGAAGTCAAGATTCGTCAACAACTGCTATCCTTCTTTAACTATTATTAATTAGTGAAGATATATATAGTAATCCGTTCACTTGGTCCCTCTATCTGTACCAGTCTGTTAATCTTAACATAACATAAGCCATCCAGTTGCTAAATAATAAAGAAGAGTTGAGATAATATTCTCTCTGTGTTTTATATCGCCTAATCAATGGAACTGGTAGAGAAAAGCGTTCGTATCTACCACAGCACAACCCCTTTCTCTCTGTATCATAACAGAAGGCAGCAACTATAAGTTGGTAGATATAAAACGTCTGATCATACCCTTATTCTTGTTTTTTCTAGTTTATCTTGATCCCTTCCCGTAACCTCCAACTTTGTTCTAAAGCGATCCCATCACACGAATATGTAGGATTCAAAATATGTGTCTAGAACAAGATTGACACGGGATTATGAGCATATAAGATATTGTTCCTGAATTTGCTCCCACATATAATCAATTGGAATTTTTCCAATCGGATTAGAACAGACCAAATACGTAAACCTATCCGACTTTACGGATTACCTTCAGTTTGATATGTTATTTATAACTTTGCACGACTATTTAAGGGCCTTTTTTTTTCCGTTGTCATGAGGTATTTTTGAGAAAACACTTTTGAGTAATTTATATTCAGGTTAATTCTCACTAGAACCATATAATTTTTTTTTTTGCAAAAAATAAAACTCTAAATTCTAATTTTAAACAAGTGCATATATAAAAAGAATTTAAACTTGTGACTTTACTTAAATAAAAAACCTTTTTATCAACTTACCTGCATCTTAGAGTTTGATGGTTAACGAAATACGCTAGTTAATCTTCCCAAAACTTACACGTTATCAGAGCGTTTTCTGGAAAACCCTAATATTCTTAGCCACCCATCCGTTGCAATTATGACACCTTTCTACCGCCTAACAACCACCTCTAGCACAAAGTCAATCATGGCCAAGGACGGTGAACAGAGCAAAACCCTCAAGGTCTCAAACCCCCGCTCACTGTTTTTTCCTCACTCCTCGAATAATTCGGGCCTTCTTTTGACGAACTTGGTCTTGCGAGGTGAATTCAATTACGATAATTGGTCGAAGGCGATGAAGAATGGTTTGAAGGCCAAGTGAAAACTAAAATTGAGCAAAGAGTGATAAAAGCTTCTCCGATGATTTTATTCAATATAGTATTGTCTTTTATATACACAACTGTGAACCAACATAAAAGAATATGCCAGATGTTCTTATTTATACAAACGAGCCAAAAACGAATACTTGGTTAAAACAAAATTATAACAGATTCTAGAAACAACAGTAGCTATTTTATCCTGTACAAGAGCTGCACCATATTGTTATGAAGAAGCCTGAACGTGGGCTGATTGTGGTTGAGTTTGCTTTGTATTGAATTCAAGGTTGGGCCAACTCTGTTCTGTAACACCCCCCTGCAAACTAAAGTTGGGATTTTGAACCATGTTTAGTTTGGAAGCAAGCTGGTGAAAGCGATCAGCAGCCAGATGTTTTGTGAGGATGTCAGGTAGCTGATCACAGGTGCTAATATATCGAACTTCCAGTAAACCTGCTGCTACTTTGTCCCTAACAAAATATATATCAATTTCGAGGTGTTTTGTTCTGGCATGGAAAACTGGACTGAGTGCCAAAGATTGAGCTCCTGTGTTATCACACCATAACGCTGGACAATGAGGAATAGAAAACAAAGTTTAGTGAGTAGAGATACAAGCCAAAGCATTTATGTTAGAATTTACAACGAGCCTACGGGTCCACACGAAAAAGAAAGTTAGACCACATATAAGTCTAAGTGAGGTTTCATCCTAAAACTAATTAGTGATAGGTGGAGTAGTCCACTGGACTTATATGTTGGTCTTCTTTCCTCTCTTTCTCCAATGTGGGACAAACTCTCACTCTTATATTTCAACACACTCCCCTCACGTGTGGGTCTAACACGTGACATAATCTATTATTTCGAGGTGTTAACAACTAACATAAGAGCAACCCGCTCTGATACCATGAAGAAAAGAGAAAGGAACATCGAGGAGAGCGTAACTTTATTCATTATGTCTTGAACAGTACAGAAACAGAGAGCTTCTACAAATAGCTGCTGAAAGCTTACACTGAGCGGGAAATGAAAAATATTTTGAAACTTTTAAAAACTAGTTTGTTACAACTCTTCTAACAACCCTCGTCGTCGTTTATTTTCTTTTGCATTCGCGTGCATGAAGCCGTGCATGGAACCAACACGAACCAACACCCCCTCCTCAAGATGAAGTACATTGAAACAACTTCATCTTGGCTAATGCGGAATACATCTGTGCAGAAGTTAATGGCTTGGTGAGTAGATCAGCAAGTTGACTAACAGAAGAAGTGTAAGGCGTGCTGATGAAACCAGAAACCAAATGTTCTTAGACACTATGATAATCGATATCAACGTGTTTCATTCGTTCATGGAAGATTGGATTGGTTGCAATGTGAATGACGGGTTGATTATCACAGAACAGGGGTATAGGCAAGGTTGGCTTGATCTTGAACTCATCGAGAAGATATGCTAACCATTTTAATTCACAAGACGTCGCGACCATCGCATGATATTCGGCCTCTGCTGAGCTTTTGCTGACGGTGTTTTGTTTCTTTGATTTCCATGAAATCAAGGAATGTCCAAGAAAAATGCAATATCCTGTGACCAATCGTCGTGTGATTTTGCAACTTTCCCAATAAGCGTCGCAATATGCTCGTAAGTCGAAAGTGTTATCAGCTGTGTAAAACAACCCCATCGTATCGGTGCCTTTAAATATTTAACAACATGCAACGTTGTGTCCATCTGGAGTTTTGTGGGAGCTGTCATATATTAGCTTAATTGTTGGGTTACGAATGAAATGTCAGGTCTGGTGAAGCCGAGGTATAATAATTTACCCACCAAACTGCGATAACATTTGAGATTGAAATATGCTTCAAAATCGGCAGCCAACTGTGCTCCTGAAGGAAATGGATTAGCCACGGGTTGTGCGTGTGATAATCTCACTGTTTGTACCAGGTCTCTTATGTATTTTATTTGTGAAATTAACATCCCTTGTTGTGATCTGGCTAATTCAATTCCAAGAAAAATCTTTGCCTCGCCCATGTCTTTGATAGTGAAACAATCATTCAGTGATTGTTTCACACTCTGAATTAGTGGAACAGAGGTGCCTGTGATGAGGATATCGTCGACATATAATATAAGTGCTATGAAATTTGTTGGCATTGTTTTGGTGAAAAGACAATAGTCGTGGATTGATTTGACAAAACCCAACTGAATAAGCTTATCAGTGACGACTTTATTCCATTGTCGTCCCTCTTGCTTCAAACTGTATAAGGATTTGGAAAGTTTACATACCTGATCCTTTCGAGCTTTAGTGTAACCATCTGGAGGAAGCATGTAGATTTCTTCGTCAAGTGTTCCATGCAAGTAAGCATTGTTGATGTTGATCTGGTGTAATGGCCAACTTTTGGCTGATACTATTGCTAAGAACACTCAAACAGTAACTACCTTCGTAACAGGTGAGAAGCTATCATGATAATCAATTCTAAATTCTTGATCAAAGCCTCGAGCTACTAACCTGGCTTTGTAGCGAGAAACAGAATCATCAGGAGCATATTTTACTCTAAACACCCATTTGGATGTTATCGTGTGCTGCCCTTTTAGTAGAGAGACCAGCTGCCAAGTCTGATTTTTTTCCAAAGCCTCGAATTCCTCTTGCATCGTCTTAACCCATTTTTGGTCTGCCTGTGCCTCATGATAAGTACGCGGTTCACGAATCTTCACGATGTTGGCAAGGAAAGCTGAATGGTCCTCCGTGTATTGGAAAACATATGCGGGAGCATTAACACTGATCTGATTAACGACAAAATCAGATATCCATATCAGTGGCTTATTTGACCTAGTGGAATACCTACGTATAACATCTTGAACGAGAGGCTGTTGTGGCAATTGCCTCTCAGCTAAAGACCCACTAGTTTCTACGGACTAAGAATTTTGATGTGATGGTGCCAGAGCTTGTAAATCAGGGCAAGTAATTTCTCCAGTGGGTTTTGTACGTATAAGCTTTGGCAATGGGTCATACTCCTTTTGACAAAAATAAGAATGGCCAAACTGATAAGGAAACTGATCCTCATAAAACTTTACATCGCGGGACACACTGAGCTGGTGTGTATCTAGGTTGTACATCTTCCATCCCTTCTATCCAGAGGATCCACCCAAGTAGAGTCCTGGAAATGACCTATTATCAAACTTGTCTTTACGTGGGTGACATATATCACAAGCAACCAAAAACTTTGAACTGAGCATAATCAGGAATCCTTTTGTACAAAACCTGATGTGGACTTTTCCAGTTTAATACCTTTGTTGGAGAAATATTGAGTAATCGAGTGGCGTGAAGTAAAGCTTCTCCCCAGAATTTGGTTGACAAGTTAGCTTGCTTTAATAAAGCTCTAGCGGTAGTGAGGAGTGATCTATGTCGTCTTTCGACAACCCCATTTTGCTGCGGGGTATACGGGCATGACTTCTGATGGATCACTCCATGGTTACGTAAAAGAAGTTGCATGTTATGTCCAGTGAAATCTGTTCCATTATCAGTCCGGATGATCTTCACATGTGTAGCAAATTGTGTTTGAATCATTTTAAAAAATCCTTCGATTAACTGAACAACCTAATCTTTGCTTCGAAACAGAATTGTCCACACTGCTCTTGTAAAATCATCCACAATAGTTAACATATAGCTATCGCCAGTTAAAGATATCTTTTTATATGGTCCCTAACAATCAATATGCAACAATTCAAAAGAATTGTGTGATTGTATTTTGTTGTTACAAAAAGGTTTTCGTGTTTGCTTTGCCTTGTGGCAAATATCGCAAGCAACCAACTGATCCAAATTCTGAAATTTATACACATGCTGTATTGTTTCTGTGGACATATGTCCTAGACGTTTGTGCCAAGTCTCAAAGATACCGTCTAGATTATTACTTACAGAAAAAACTGAATAAGATCTGTTGTTAAATTGTTGCAAGATTGAAGAATCAAAAGAGGACTGATCGATGCAATATAAACCTTTGATCAAACTCCCAACTGCTACCACCCTTTCACATTTCTGGTCCTGCAAAATGCAATGTTTAGGCAAGAAAGAAACATGCAAGCATTGATCTTTGAGCAATTTGCTAACTGATAACAAATTGTGCTTAAATTGTGGCATGTAAAGGACTTGCGTTAGCTGAAATTCTGGACTAAAAGACACATGTCCAATGTAAGTCACAGCTTTAATCGACCCATCTGGTAAGTATACGCTCTTGGGACAATGCAATTTCGTGATGTTTGTCATATGAGATAGGGAATTACTCATATGTGTTGTTGCCCCTGAATCTATAATCTATGGTTCAAGGCTGATAAAATCAGATAAAAAATGTGATTTACCTGCGCATGCTCCTGCAAATGTCGTAAACTCTGCACCACTTGAACCGTTGTTCTGTGTTATTTTCCCTTTCAAAATTTTCTGAATCTCCTTTTAGATCATCATCTATATATCTGGGTCGCAAACTTACTCCGTGTATGACTCTAAGTCGGATGCTTCCAGTGGTGTTTGTGCGTCATGAGTCATGTTGGCTTGAGCTACAAATTTCCCGGACTTGTTGGTGAACTTCCTGCCTTTATACTAGTCGGGATAGCCATTCAACTTGAAACAGTTAGATCGTTCGTTTCCTCCCTTCTTACAAAATGTGCAATATTTATCCTCTTTGTTCTTACTTGCTTTGCCATTTTTCTTCGTACTGCTACTGTCAAGATGATTGCTTTGGGATCTGTTAGTGAAATCAACAGAGTTCACAAAATCATTTTGTGTATCCAGCACTACATCTCTTTGTTTTTCAATTTTTAGAAGCATCGAATAAGCTTTGTTTATAGATGGAAGGGGATCCATGAGTAGAATTTGATCCCGAACATGATCACATTCTGCATTCATTCCTGAGAGAAACTGCATGAGTTACTCCTCCTGAAAAATCTCTTGTGCTATAATTCGGGAACCTCCGCATCTACATACCGTCTTAGGTTTTAGCACAGCATATTCGTCCCACATTCTTTTGATTTTGTTGAAAAAATCCACTATAGATAGACTTCCTTGTAGTGACGCACAAATCTCTCTGCAAAGATGAAATATGAGTGGACCGTTGCTTTCTCCATACCATTGCTCAATTTCTTTCCACAACTCCTTAGAGGATGGAGCAAATAAAAAAACGTCTGCTAATTCTCTTGACAAATAATTTATAATCCAAGAAAAAATCAGGTCATCAGAATCTTTCCACTACACATACTCTTCGGAATTAACATCTGGTACTTCATCTTTCAAAATAAAACTGGTTTTCCTTTTGGCACTTAACGCTAGTAA
>JANZLC010000002.1:4973808-4996191 GCA_026413385.1 Erythroxylum gracilipes
TTTTGAGTCTATGATCGAATTACGGTATCAAACGGGAGAGTACCTTGGCTAGGCTTTTATTCATATTATTTTCAATCTTTAATTTTAATTTCTTCTTGCGTGATTTCGTGTTTTTAAAATCAATCATTCCCATATCAAATTATTTTCATTATTATTTTTACTTTATTTTTATTTTTGATTTCACACAAATAAATAATTACTTCACTGGTCTCTGTGGTTCGACCCTATTCACCACTTTACTCGCTTAAGTGTTTTAGAGTAGGAATTTATTTTTGCTGGTTTGACACGCCATCAATCAGTCCAAAAAAATCATCGAAATTTTAAATCAAAAAGTCAACTCTCCATTACTATTCTTTCTCAAAATTCCAGACCTTAAATTTTCAAAAACTAACATTTCAAACTTTTTATTCTAGTCATTCTACTCCATGTCAACCAACTTATTCGTCATAAATTTCATAGTACCCTTAAACATACAAGTTTAACTCAAAAATCTCATAATCATTAAATACCAAAATTAATACTCACTCTTCATCAACTTACTACATTCACTACCTAAATCTTATATATCATTTTAAATTCAAGAATTCCATTTCTTTGCGCATGAATAAATCACCACCAATTCCTCATTTAATTTTATTTAATAAATCAAATTTTCAAGAAAAGTTCGGGGTCTAACATTGGAGGTCAAGTATTTGGCTATAAAATAATTGGTACAAAAAGGTGACACATAATGGAACATATTTTAACTGAGCATATATTGGTTGATTTAGTAACTAAAGAACTTCGTCCGACTATTTTTAGAGACATGTTTATGATATAAGTTGTCGAGGTCTTTAAGCACTATTAAATAAGGGATTATATTTTCGCTTCTTATGCAGTTATATTTGCAAGTATTATGACAATATTGTTTTATATATGTATTGATGATTATCATTTTGTTTCCAATCATCCAATTTATTGTACATTATCATAATGCAGGTGAAAGTCTTAAGATTAGTGTCAATCTTAGGTATTTTTAACAGTCATTGAGTATATATATAAATTGACCTTAATCCTATATCTCCATGACACATTCAAATATTTTGAGAAAATCATCGATTTATGAGACATATGAGGATATAAGTGTTTAATCCCATACATATTTTCTCTAATATTGTTTAGCATCCAATAAGAGAAAACAAAATTTTCTATTGTAGTTTAACAAAAGTTTAAAGAAATTGAGATCTATAAATGAAACAATGGTATGTTTCAAATCATAAAGGTATTATTATTATTTGTCACTCTTTATTTTCTCATTTATATTAGTAGAGTATTAGATATGCATGATTGTATTAGATCAACATTACATATGAATGAATGATAGACTTTTATTATCTTTAAATCAAATGTTTTTATATTAGTTGACCATTACATTGGCTTTCTTAGCCTCTTTTATTTTTTTATAACTGTTATAATTAATATTCGTATAAGCAGAAGAATATTGAAAATTTTAAATTTCTTTTGAACAATTATTAGTTATATGTTTTTTAAAAATTAACAAAAAAATAAATTTGATTTGGATTTAAAAAAATAAAGAAGTTCAATAAAAGATATACTTAAATAGAGTAAAACTCTGGAAAAAAAAAAGATAGAGCCTTTATTAATATAGGCTACTTATTTGTTGGGTCTATGGTGAAAAATTATAACAAAGTTATTATAACTAGATATTAAAGTCTCCAACTACTTAATTAAAGTTATGAACTTGGTACACATGTTGCTCTTCGATGACTTTCAGCCTCTACATTCCTACAAGGCTCTCCAAGGACTGTTAACATCTTGCAACTGCTTGATCACAAGACACAAATATTAAACTGATCTAAAGATTTTTTAAGACTACAAAAATAGTTCCGTAAGAGAATTTGAGTTAAATTTGAAGTAATCCATTATCAAACCTAACTACAAGTGTCCATGTCAAGGTATCGAGCAGTCGTCGTTTACCACCACCAGCTATGGTTTTTGCATGATTTGCGATTATATACATTCAAGAAGATTATTACTAAATTAACACTTGTCATAATTGAATAGTTGGCAAGTCTTTCCTTCTAACAGTGACAGCATGCCATCAAAAAGATAGGAAGTACCTAATATGAATACAACATAACTACATTTATGTCACACTCTCAAATTCTCAAGTTTGGTACGTAATTAAGAATTCTTATAGAAATTCCTCGAAAAATTAATTCAAATGATTGCCACTAAAAAACTAATTAGCTAGAGCATAATATCTTGATCAAAAGCTATAATTAAAGTTGTCTTAGTACTAAGTTTTTACTAAACATAACCCTTAAAATCTTAAATAAATATCATATTACATCACTAATATAATAATTAGAAATCTAATAAGATTGAAACTTGTGATTAATGGTAAACTAAATTATATGTAATTATAATAAACTTACACTCCAAATGTATTTCAATTATCTTATTTCGTTAAGAATACGACCACTTCTAAATTTTAAATAAAAATCATATTATAAAGATTAATTATCACCGTAAAAAGTTGTATAAGATGTTGACGAGTTTATCACCGTAAAAAGTTGTATAAGATGTTGATGGGTTGACGAGCCACACCAATTCCTGACTATATTATGTTCCAGTAGTCAAAGATAAGAGCTGAAAGCCTCAAACTATTAGCACATCATATTCGACTGATGACAAACCTCGTAGGATGTTTGTTTGTTCCTCTTTCATTTTCCAAAACACGACAACAAATCAAGAGCTAGGCGTGTATTTGACAAAGAGTCGTTTCGTTGTATATATTCTTCTGCCAAACTGGCTGTATGAAACACTTTTTTTTTTCTCTCTTTTTCATAAAAAAGCTAATCAACATGGTGCCACTTCCACGAAAACTTTAATGAGAAAATCTGGAGAAATCACCAATTTAAAGAGGTTATAGAAGCAACTGCTGCAATTCCGATAAATGGAAAGCAAGCAAGTGCTTTTGATTTTATTCTGAAGCATGCAGTGCAAGTACCGGAGAACTCGACAGTGGTTATTTTTCCTTTTTCTTTTTCTTTTTTTTATATATTTTTTGGGACTTTTGAGGCATATGCAATGCATGAACATAACCACCGTCGAATTCTCCGGTACTTGCAAATCTCTTTTGCTTTATTTCTTTAATAAGCATATATGGAATATGAAAATGGAGAAAAGCGTAAATCTGCAAAAGCGACCCCGCGCTTAATCATTTTGGTTCACTTCACACACTTTATTTGGGTGAGTTCCTTATAATAATTGAAGTATCTAATATAAATATTAAACTTGAATATTATTAACACAATAATTTAATTTATTCTTAAATTTAAAAGTTGAAAAATATTTAATCAATTTATATGTAATATTCATATTATTTGCATTTTTTTATTTTTTTAAGAAAAAATTAAGAATATTATTTAAATTAAAAAAAAGCTCCAATCTGTTTCCTACTTGTTTTGGCAAAATTGCATATTAACGTGCAAGAAGAAGCAAAAGAAGAAACCATCGGGGTTAAGTTTAAAGCAATCATTTTGTTGACTGAAATAGTATAGTATCCCCAAAAATAGCATATGCCTTGAAAACTAGTCCCTTCACTACAGTGCAACCTGACTACAATCAGAGGTGAAGAGTGGAGAGGGGAGAGGGAGACCAAGTCTCATTGACTGGAGGATAGATACAGATCGCAGTACTTGCGTTTCAAGTTCTATAGCATGGACATGGAGGGACTGCAACGGAGGTTTAAAGTATAATTAGTGTTAGATTATAAAAATGATAAGCCCCCATTAAAGAAAAACACCATTAATTAAATGGCTTCACAAACCTATGTCTTAATCATGTTACCATCTTAACATTTTTCTTCCTCCTAACCAAATTATAATAATTACTCCACGTCTCTAAACCAAGAGCCACACTAATTAGTCAACAAACTTGACCAGAGCAGAGCAAATATTAATCTAAGTACATGAGGGAAGAGTGGTACGTAGGACGTACGCGCCATCTTTAATGGGTGACTGTGAAGTACTGATGTCGCCTCTCTTAACTTACTTCTCTATTATTTATAGGTAATATGAAAGTAAGTCCTATCTCTCTGTCTCTATCCAATCCCTATCTGACTCTGACCCTACTCTACTACTGGCCAACCCCTAATAGAGACCACAAATACTGCGTATACAAATCAACCAGGACTCAGCTTTTCTTTGCTATTTTACAGAACTCCATTGATTTAGTTAGATCATTTAGATTAGATCTATAGAATAAAGAGAGAGACAAAGTTGAGTGTATAATGGATAAAAGCTGTCAATCCTCTGGAGACTCTACCATCACCACCAGTAGTAGTGCCAACAATAACAACAGGGATCAGTACCTCAAGCACTTGAACAAACTCTCCCATAAGATTTCCAAACCCATCATCACAAAAAGGCCACCTTTTGATGAGACCACAGCCCTTGATCAACCACCACTAGAACAATCGCAGCCACAAGCGACGCAGCACCCGCAAAATCTGCAGCCGCAGCAACATCAGCCGCCGGTGTACAACATCAATAAGAATGATTTTAGAGACGTGGTCCAGAAACTCACCGGATCACCGGCTCACGAGAGGATCTCTAACCCTCCGCCTATTCAACCACCCAAGCCTTCGAGCTCACGCCTGCAGCGTATCCGCCCTCCTCCCCTCGAGCACGTTACCAACCGCCCTCCTCCCTTGCTAAACAGCGCCCTCCCCCTTCCTCACCAACCACCGCTCATCCACGGAGCTTCTACTTCCGCCAGCGGTTTTATCCACCGCCCTGCAGGGCCTCTCTCCCCACTGCCTCCATTTCCGTCCGTCCACGCGACGGCCGAATCGCCTGTTTCTGCCTACATGCGTTACCTCCAAAACTCATCCTCCGCTGCCGAGACGGCCGAATCGCCTGTTTCCGCCTACAAGCGTTACCTCCAAAACTCATCCTGTGCTGCCGATTCAAGCAAACAGTTCGCCGGCTTCTCGCCGTTAGCTCCTCTAGCGTCTCCTCGCTGGAACAATCTGGTTCCTCCCACGCAGGAGTTAGCTCCGCCACAGACTTCAGGGATGGTTACGTCACAGCCGCCGTTACAGTTACCGTCTTCACCGTTACCATTCGGTTGCTTGAACTCACCTCGGTCACCCTATCCTTTACTTTCACCAAATTTGTTGCTTTCACCCTCTTCGTTCCCGCTCTCTCCTACGCTGCCTGTGCCAAGCCCAACTTGGAGAGGTCTTTGAAGATTCTCTCCCTTCCCTTTCTTCAGGTAAGTGCGACAGAAACGCTGTCGTTCCAGTGTTAGCCGTAGGATTAGGGTAAACACAGTTTTTGTAGATATTTTGGGATTTGAGTGGCACTGGTTAATTTGAAGGAGATGGTTATTTGGTGTTGTATATGGGGTTATCAAGAAAACATGTGAAATAGGAAACTCCAGACTTTCTTTTGTTGTTCTGTTGGATATCTTAGATCAGACGGTTAAATTTACTGAGTTGTAGATGGATGCTACTGATATTCTTGCTGTTTTTTAGTTGTCAATTACGTTTCAGAAAGGCACACGAACCTCTTTTGTTCTTATGTGTGTACCAATTTGATTTAGCCATTCATTATATTTGTTTGTTCAAACTGTGTTACTGCAATATTTGATGTTGTGTTCTCCAATTTAACGTTATGTCTTTGATAGCTTTCCTCATGCACGGTTGGTAGCCAATTTTGCACTGCTCTTGTCAATTCCTTTAAAATGACCTAAGACTTTCAATTGTATTATTGGAAACTTGCTTGTTTTTTGCAAGTTGGAGAACGTTTGAGAGACTTCTGAGTTGACCGGTCAGAGATGAAAATTGATTTCTTGAATTTTGATGTTGAAATGGAAAACTCTATTTGCTAGTCATTGGTGATTTTCAATCTGTTTGGCTATAGTCATTGGTGATTTACTTGGATGCTAGCGAATCAGAATTAGCTACACTTACTAACCATTCTGAATGGTCTTCATACATCATTGTGCTTTGGCTTTTTCTTAGCTGAGGAGCCTTGACAAACTATTAATGTGTGGACTCTTGAGTGATAATTTTCCACGTTCAAAATTTAGTGATATATATATATATATTTATATCAATATCATCTTCCATGCTTTATTCTAGGGATTATTGCGTTAGAAGATGTCAAAGATAGTTTAGGGTTGGAAGTTTTGTTAAGGCGTTATTAAATATCATTACTTTGAAGGGTGAAGTCATGCTTATTTAGTCCAAGTTCTGGAAAATCATAGATGCTTAGGTTCCTAGTTATTGTCCTCAGCCACAGATCATGTAGTACAACAGCGAGGCAGCTAGATGAGCTTATGCTTCTAAAAGCAGAGGTGGTGGAGAAACCTCAAAGACTATTCTTTCGAAAGATTTTTCTACTGCAACTTGTTATTCTCCTTGTTTCAGTACTTGTGTTGGCTCGTGTTTGAACCTTGTTATGTAGATGAATTTGTATTGAATCGGTCACAGACTGTCATAATGTCCTGAAACGGAGACGATTAGATTGGTTGGTGGAGAAGATTGGGGCATACCATCCTAGCTAGAGCTTGGTGATGTAAATTAGTCTTACCTTGCTTTGATTATCAGGGACTATACAATTGCAAGTACCGCAGAAGGCTATTATGTTAGTATTTTATGATAGTCAGGCGGGCAAGTGTGAAGAAAAATTGTGATAGACCACCGAAATTTGATAGATGCAGCCGTTACTGTAGGTTATGAAGGCGAGATAGAAAAACTTTTGACCTGGTAGTATCCATTGAATGCGAGATATTAAAAATGCTTCCACGTGACTAAATTGCTGAATGTATTCTTAGCTCTTCCCAGTAGCTTATGGCATTGGTGGTCCTTAATTGGTATCAATGTATCATAGAATGGTCTTGATCTTTCTCTGTTTCAATCATTTTGGGGTGATGGGTAGGGGTTATTATTGGAATTTGGCAATGGTTTTTTGATGTTCGAGTTTTAGGTTGGATTAGTGACACACATGGTACGACCTCGTTAGTAGTCACTTCATTACTGTTTCAAAGCGGCTTATTCTTAGGGTTATTAGATGTGAAGAGATGCCAATGATACTTGCATAAAAGTTCTTGATGATACATACAAGAACGGTTCAAGGCTTGCGATTAATCCATATGCATGAAGTCTTCTGTTGGTCATAAGAATTTCAGCTAGAGATTGTTAACAAAGTTAGAATCGAACCTTTAGGTTCTAGGTAATCGATCTTTAGCGTTCTTGGATTATTAGGGGCTTCCATTCAATAGATTCAAATGAACTAGAACTTAAAAGCCTTTGAAGAGGGTTGACTTAAAAATGAAACATATAAATATTTTTCATAATGTAGGTTTATAAACGCAAACTTAAATCTATGGAAACCTTTACGTTTTACCAACACACACAAGAAAAATGCTCTCACAAGAAAATCCGTGAAGTTGGATGTCATCCAGACTTGAAGTGAACCCAAAAATCTCTGCAATAAACCGTAAATGAATTGGGTCATGTTAAATTGGTATATGATAAATGTTGCACAAATAACCATATCGGCCCAGATTGTTACTTGCCCCACAATTTCAGGAATAAAATACGTTGAAGCTCGAAAGAGGGAGACATTACGAGGTGCGAGGATTTTAAATGAAACTTATAGTGAAAAACATGAGGCAAATCATAAAAAGGGAGAAGGGTTTTGATGGATAAGCCAATCTCACGTTGAAGCCAATCTTAACTACGCATACATCGTATTGCCTAGTGAAACGGTAGATTACCAGTTTTCAGTAGAGATGACAGCTGAATTGGATTGGGACTTAAGGCCCAATTTAGGTTACATTTAATCCCAAATTTAATTTGAAACATCACCCAAACCTTATAACTTCATAAGCCCAAAAAATAAAAATCTAACTTGACATTTAGTAAGAAAAAAAAGTTCGGCCTTCGGTCATAAAGCTCGAACCAGTACCCAACCCAAAGATTAAAAGTCAAAGAGGTTTAAACCGGATTCAAAGCCTACAAAAAGTTTGAGTCCAACTCAAAATTTTCATTAACTTCGGACCTAGCCGTTTTCCATCCCTAGTTCCACGTAAATGGCTGCATATGGCATTATATTGTGCTATACAACGTGAGAGAGACGAATCATAAAGCTAAAAGCCATCCAACAAGTAGCAAATGGAAAAGTTCATTGACAAACCGTAACTTGCGAACACAAGCTAAATGATAAAGATAATAAAGATAAGGATGCGTGGATTCGCTCGCCACCCAGGCAGGACAATCTGACATTGGGGTCACTTATTTTGATGTTACACCTATAAGGTGCTATAGTATCCTTTTAGAGGATATGTCGGGGATGTGCTTCCCTCGACTTGTTTTGTATCCGGTATACTCTTTTTCCCTTCATATCAAAAAAACAAAAAAAGATGATACAGAACCCAGCCAAGCATCAGTCACTAAATTCGTTATCCACACAAACGTTCAAGAGCGTGCACTTGCAAAAATACAATCCAACTAAATTAAAGCACATGATTACGGAAAATCTATACATTCCAATACTTATAAAGATGGAAGAAATTGTAGGAGATGGGGGGAAATAACCAAAGATGAGATTGCATATTTACCACAACGCAACATGTGCAGGTAATTCAACTATACAAGACGGTCAAAAGGGTAAGTGCATATATGAAAAGCTTGATATCAAGGAAATAGGGGCTAATTCAAAAGCACAGCTTGATATGACAAACTAAAAGTAACGCAGGCTTAATACGTCCACAAATCATAATCAAGATAAGAATATCTAGAAGAAGAAAATAAAACTCAAAATAACTGGCAAATTAGCAACAAGCACTTTCTCCTATTAAAAACATAGAGAGGAGAAGTTCAGACCCTAATTAGCACTAGGGCAACCCGCTCACTGCTGTTCCTCGCTAGGCTTGGGTGCTTCTTTAATCTCGTCAGCTCCATCATCCTAAGATACACATTAATCAAAGATCAGTATTTTTGAATTTAGGTTAACCAACAACCAGAATTTCGACTTGTAAACTAAAAGAAAAGAATTAAGTACTAAACGTGAAGAGTAATACACAATGGTAAAACAGAAGACAAACCTGCATGTCAGAGGTCCAGAGAGTGAGATTGTCACGAAGAAGTTGCATGATCAAAGTGCTGTCCTTGTATGACTCCTCGCCCAGGGTATCCAACTCGGCTATTGCTTCATCAAAAGCCTGAAAATTAACGAGTAAACAGCGATAACCCATTAAACAATAGTCAATTCTCACAACAGTTCAGTAAAAGCAGTTATATACAAACCAACCGTTAAAATTCACGAGTAAACAGCAACGACGTAATAAACACTAGTCAATTCTCACAACATTCAGTAAAAGCTATTATAAACAAACCAAACCTTTAGCATTTCGAATACATAAAATGGAAATAATTCGAAATTCACATTAAAGTTTCATTCTTTGCGTAAATTTTCTCACCAATCAACGAGGGAATAGGAAACATACACCTTGTTAAACTTTTTAAATCAAAATGTCATTCCTAATAGTGAATTGCTTCAAAGAGAGACACAAAAAAGTGAATCGCGAACCTGTTTAGCAAGATTGCAAGCACGATCAGGAGAGTTGAGAATCTCATAATAAAACACCGAGAAATTAAGAGCCAATCCCAGACGGATGGGATGGGTCGGAGCCAGCTCTCCGGTAGCAATATCCTGTAGCAACCATAAAATCAAATATTACAAACGAGTCCAAGCACGTGCGATCCAAACTCTATTCGACAACGGCTTTCAAACAGAAATCTAACTGGGAAAAACCTGAGCCGATTTGTAAGCAGAGAGGGTACTCTCAGCAGCCTCCTTCCTCTCAGCGCCAAGCTTGAACTCGGCAAGATACCTATGGTAATCGCCTTTCATCTTCAAATAGAAAACCTTGGAATCACCAGATGTCGCAGAGGGAATCAATCTGGTGTCGAGCAGCTTCAATATCCCGTCGCAGATGTTGGACAGCTCCTTCTCGATCTTGGCCCTGTATTCGCGGATCGCGGACACGTGATCGTCGTTCCCGCGGCTCTCCTCCTTTTGCTCGATGGACGAGATGATCCGCCACGAGGCGCGTCGAGCTCCTATCACGTTCTTGTAGGCGACGGATAGGAGATTCCGCTCCTCCACGGTGAGCTCCTCGTTCTCGACGGAAGCCGACACCTTCTCCATGAACTCAACCATCTCCTCGTAGCGTTCCGCCTGCTCGGCCAGCTTCGCCATGTACACGTTCTCCTCGCGAGCCACCGCCATTGTAAACACAAACAGAGAGAGAGAGAGAGAGAATAGATCTAATTTTCTTTTGGTGATACCGAGAGACAGAGAGGGCGAGAGCAAGAGAGGTTAAAGAGCAACGAGGGTGTGAGAGGCTAATTTTGGGTGCGGTGATTGCGTTGCTGGAGAAGGGGATCTTCTGGTGAATATGGATTGTGAGCCGTTGGATTTTAGTTTGAGGGTGTGTTTTGATGATGGGTTAAAATACCAGGGGCTGCCAAGTGCGGGTCAAAACAAGTGAATGAGATGCTGTTTTTACCCTGTTCTGGATCATAGGGGCGGTTGGGCCCATATACATATGGACATTCGATAACATTATTTTGAATAGTTTGAGTTTAAATTAAGACTGAAATAATATTATTAGTTTAGTTTAATTTATTAATTTTAAATAGAATCTAATTAATTTTTCTGATCATAAATTATAAGATAAATTATTTTTTGAGTGTATGATTTAAAGTGAATAAATATTTTAAATTTAAAGAATAATAAATTTTGCTTCGACCAAAACCAACTACCAAATTTATGAGTTAATTCTTGGAGACTCCTCCAGTCATGTGCATCAACGTAAAAAGTCAAATTCGAAGAACCTACGTACGAGTTGAACCGCAGACAATTGAGACAAGTTGATGAATAATTAGTGACCGACAAATGAGAAACATGTCCGATGTTGTACACTTGTACCGCTAGTCGGCTGCTTCCTCGGGCCAAGATTCTTTAAATTCCACTAGACAAGAAGGCACGCCTGGGCCTTCCATGCTGAAATCATTAAATGCTATGTTTAAAATGTTTTGCACGATGAACACTTTGTGGGATTAAACTTCATTTAGGGGCTTGAACAAAGAAGACCTTTAATCAAATATTGCATTTTGACGGGTCAAAGATGTGTGTTTTGGCATGATAACTTATTTCATTATAGTCGATGAGACCAACATTACTGTACAACTTTATGCCTTGACACGGTCCAAGTTCTGGTGGGATCCGATGATCCGGCTTAGTGAGGTACAACACTATCAATGGGGTAAGTGCAAATGCTGCCCTACCAAACCATGCGAAGGAAGTGCTATGAATTAAGTGTGGAATTCTGATGCCTATGGCACTATATACAGCTCCTTAATTGGCCCTTTGGAATACAATACAACACATAAAACTAATGAATAGTCCAAGGACTGGTCTAAATTCTTAATGAAGCTGAGTCTTCCAAGTTTAAAGGTTGAGAAGTTTAACGCCTTCTTTGGCAAATAGTTGATTGCATTAGCTGTTAGCTGATAGTTGATTCTATCAGCTGATTTGACCAGCAGATTGTATTAGTTGTTTATTAGAGATGTTTGGTAAAATTAGTTGTTTAGTATTAACTGTTTATGTGTAAAATGACTTATAAGGACATAACTTTAAAAAAAATTATAAGAGTATAAATATTATATATCTTAATATGTCGTTGAATATTCTTATAAGAATTTAAATTTTAGATATTTAATTTTAAAAAATTAAGTTTATAACTTTAATAAAAGACATCAAAAATTTAATAATAATAATAATAATAATAATAATAATTATTATTATTATTATTGAATCCTTTGGTTAGCTGAATATTATTATACTACTTAATATAAGTAATGTAAATAAGGTATAAGATGATTTTTTATAATTTTATGTATTAAAAGTAAAACCAAAATAACTATTAATTACTTATCTAAAATAAGTTCTAAATTAAATAAGAAATTTATCATATTATTTATCAATTTTATTAATTAATAGAATACTTAATTTACTATCTTATTAAATGATTAACATGTAATTCATTGTTAATAAAAATATAATTAAAAATTATTAGTTATTAATAAAATAAATAATATTTATGTATACTCTTTTTTTATGGAAGTAAAAGTCTCAATCTAAGGGTATGTTTGTTTTTTATTTTATTTTAGTTTCCAAACTTAATAAAAATATTGTTTTGTTTGAATTTTTTAATTTTTAACTTTAATTTTAATTTCTTTCTGATTTTTAATTTTGTGAAAATTATAAAAAATTATTTTTATAATTTAATTTCCTATCAACTAAATAAATATAATTTTAAATAAATTAATTTTAAATCTTTCGCTTTTCTCAATGTTAATCGGCAAAGCATTGATCTTTCATTCCTCTCATTTTGCTGAGTAAATAAATATAGTTCTCCTTTTTTCATCCTAATTGATTTTCCCTTTAAGGTATTTCTACTTTTCGGTTGGCTTTTCACTGAAATTTGACTTTCACGTTCTGGAAATGTAAAGAGAGAAGCTGCAGGATCATTCTAAGCAGGAGCTCACATTTTGTGTTTTGTGTCTGTTTAAGCGTGTTCCTTATTTCTACTACTGTGTTTGTCTATCCTTGCAATTTTTTGCCTGCGTTTTGCATCTATTTGATTGGGTTTTGTGATTAAACTCACCAGTGGTTTGAAAGCCACCGGTGGAGTGTCTTAGTTCGCCGCAAGTGATGGTTAAATGGCGACGCTGCTATTGGTAAGATCACGATGGGCGATTAAACGCCCATGGATGACGCAGCAGACGAAGCGATGGGAAGCGACGATGGAGACCAGTTGGCAGCAAGGAGGAGAAAAACAGAGATAAATATAACGAGGGCAAAACGAAGATTTGGCTGAAAAAATATCAACTGATCGGATAAAACGCTCCTAAGAGCAGCTGGTTGAAAATCAGCTGGTCAGCCAACCCAACAAGCTTTTTACTAAACAAACTTTTGAGCTAAAGAGGATTGACTAGCTAAAACAGAGCTTACCAGCTCTTTACCAAACATGGCCTAAATTACTGTAAAAGATAAGCTATAATTTATTTTAATGTTGAACAAAGTGATTGATTAAGAATGAAAATATTTTAAAGTTCAGAACTTATTTTTTAATTTCGAATTATGAACTCGTCAAATAAGTTATTTAAAATACATAATTTATAAAATATTACATAATCAATCTAAATAACAATTATTTATAAATTCAGTAGTAACATGAAAAGAGCCGAGGAACAGACCTGGAACAAAGTACAGAGGTTGTACGGTGCCTGGAGTAGCATGTCTGGGCAAATAGAGTTGCCAACTTTTCAACAGATTCACTTGCTCAAAGATCTTTATGGATATTGGAATTTGGAACCCATTGTTTGTGTGGTCTTGTGTTCCTATGTTATATATGAGAAACTAATTTTGGTCATTAAAACAAATAAAATTGAAGCTGTCCGTGTTGGCATAGACGAGTGCAGCTTGTCTGGATCTCCATCTTCAGACGCAGCTCGTATCATGCGATTGTTTTGTGGGCAAGGAGTTCCTGAGGAGAGAGACTCCCAGGTGACCTTGTTTAGCTATGTCACGCCATATTCAGTTGGAACTAGATACAAGCTAGATATAACATGCCTACATAGCACCAAAGTTATACAACCATATGACTCTCCACATAGATTAGATGTAGGACAATAACATTTAAACTAACCACAGGACCCCAGAAATAATGTTCAACCTTGAAACTACACATTGCGCAGTCATCTGTAAGAAATGAAATTTCTGAGAATCAAACCACCTCATGGTTTGTTTCTTCCTTCTTTGCTGCTTGCTTGTTCTTAGAGCTTAGCTTGTATTCTCCATACAAGTAAGAGGCAAATCCCCACAAGCACATAGCCCAAGCCATGCCCTTTTCGGCATTAAATTGCTCACGCAAGAAAATAACAGCAAAGACTTGTTGGACAGGAACTAAAAGAGATGACACCAGGCCTCCCAAGAGAGATGTGGAGCTGAAGATCACCCCTAAACTCCCTATGATCAAGAACTGAAGGATCGCAATACGCAGCGGAAATTAAAATTGCAATAACATATATATCTATTGCATTTAATTATCATACTTAAATCTTAACAGTCAGAAATAAATACTTGAAATTCGTGAGAATTAACCGATAAGAATTTCGAAACTACGAAGTCTTTATGTGCTCCACACCGAAAAATATATCCCGCTTTCAACACTTGATATGGCTATTGTTAATTTGAAGAACCTTTCTTCAAATGTCTATTTTCTCTTGTCTTTGATTTTATTCACGTAAACAATAACAAAAACAAACTCAATGTTTTCTCTTCACTGTTTCTAAAACACACACTCTTCTCTGCTTTGTTTTCTTATCCTCGTCCACCTTTTTTTTAAGAAAGAAAACTAAAAGCATGTATATATGAGTTACTCTTTTATATCTCACTTTGCCAAGTCTCTGTGATTTCACTTCTCTTTACTGTTTCTCAAACACACTCTGTTGTTTGTTTGCAGTAATGTCAACCATTCTCATACGCGTTATCTCTTGACTGTTTCTCAAACACACTTCTGCAAACAAACAACAATAACAACTTGAACGTGTATATCTCTCTTGACTCCTCTTTTTCGTCCACTTGTCAAGAAAGAAAAACAAAAGCATATATCTCTTCTCCTTTTGTTTGTAGTAACGTCCAACTAGAGTATTCTTTTTAATCAAAATTAATTATTACCAAAACTAAAGTGTTCACTCTATTACATAACAATTGGGTCATGGATATAATTCCAACAATTCTACGCTAGTCCCACCTTTATTTATGAGATTTTCTTATACTTTAATGTTTTCAAAATGATACTAATATTATTCTAAACCGTTAAAAAGTTAGTTTTTGGAAGTTTCTAGTATATGGATCGTCAATTTAACCATTATTATGACACAACTAGGCAATGTAGATGAACCAAACATTGATGTAACATTAAAAATGATTTCTTTAAACATTAACTAGAGGTGTAATTTTTACCTTAATGTTTCACAAAAAGGTCTAAATAGGTCCCTACTATTATTTCTGTTACCACTTTTGCCATCTATTCAAGGTATAATGAGTGCAAATTTAGTAAACATTAGGAAGACTTTCTTAGATCTTTTATGAAACAATGGGGTGCAAATCACACATTTGGCCTTCATGATATTTGATAGTGGCATATGATTTTTATCTTGAATGATATATATAGAGTGTTGTGATTAAAATTTTGATAAATTATCCATATTACAAATCTTACGGAATTGTTTCAAATTTAATTTAATATGCATAAAATATTGAGCATATTTTTACAAGTTTGTATTCTTAGATTTAAGGGGAGTTGTATGAAAATACGCATTGCCAATACTAGATGGCCTAGATAATGCATATATCTTCTTAATTTACTTTGCTATTTCGTGTTTATTTTCGCAAATTTTTGTCATCATTAAGAAAGAGGAACTTATTGAACCAAATAAATTCACCCAACTTTTGAATGATCAAGAAATATTTAACCATTGATTTATTTTATTTGAATGTCATAAATACCATAATATCCATTTTTAACCATGACATTGTCAGGAAGAATAAACTTGAAGCTTGAAATTGATGTAAGCCTATAATCTTTTTATTTAAGCATTATTGCCTTAAATTAGTCCCATCGGACAGGCAAGGCAACCAATCCTAAATTTTTGCATTAAAAAAAAAACGAGCCTACTTGGGTTCCAAAAACTTATTTACAAACTGAAACACAACCACAACGTATGACAACAAACCAGTTCACAAATTCCTCTCAATGAACTCCCAAATCCTGTGTTCCATGTAAACTCTGTCGCTATGCCTGCGTGGCATGTGACGTTCATCCGGGAAAATTAGTAGTTCATAGGGTTTCCCAGCGGCAATTAGCGCATTGATCAGTATTGCAGTGTGCCTAAAATGCACGTTTTCATCGATCATGCCATGGACTAATAACAATCTACCTTTCAACTTGTGCACATGATGTATTACAGAGCTATGCTCATAACCTGTGGGGTTCTGCGAAGGAAAACCCATGTATTTCTCAGTATAGAATGTGTCATATCCATCCCATGAAGTCACTGGAGCACCAGAAACAGCACAACAAAAATAATCAGGAAATTTCATCAAGGTCATAGCTGCCATATACCCCCCATAGCTCCATCCGTACAACCCAATGTGGCCAACTTTGGCCAACCCTTCCTTGATGAGCCAATCAGCCCCAGTAAGCTGATCTTCAGCATCAATATTGCCAACATTGTGCTTTAGAGAACCCTCAAACAGCAGCCCACGCCGAGCAGTTCCTCTATTATCCAACTGTAAAAAGAGTGAAACAATCAGCAGTTAGAAGACAGCGTGCTAAATGTCAAGCAAATGAGCTTTCTTTTTCTCCTTCTACCGGATACTAACTCCAGCAATCACATACCTTACACATTACAAGAAATCTTTCATACATTCTTTTCCAGCATAAATTCACGCATCCCCAGTCTTTTCAAGCCAAGGATGCTAGAATTTTCTTTCCATCTTAACAAGTTTTTTAACAACAAATGACAATTATTTGAATGTAAATGTTGGGAGTTTGTAAATTCTGGTCATGAACCTAATTTGGCTAATATTTACAGAACTTGTGTGAGCGCGAAGTGTGGATAGAACATTGACAAAAGAATACATATTATCGACAATTCGGAAAAGCAAATTATTTATATATATATATATATATAAAGGAAATTTAAGCAGCAAATATTCCATTTAAATTTGTCATGCAACTTATGATTTAAATCTATTAAAAATAATAAAAATTCTTATTAAATGAGAGTCTATTCTTGTTTATAAGTTTAGTTAATTTTTCGTCTCCTTTAGAATTAGGATTTAAATACTTCCTCTCTCTCTCTCTCTCTCTCTCTCTCTCTCTCTCTATATATATATATATATATATATATATATATATATATACACACACACACACATATGTTAAATGCAAAAAATAAGAAGATAAACTAATTTCTAAAGTCTGAAACTTCTAATAGGAGTAATTCTGGCGTGATTCCAAAAGTTCTGTTTTCAAATTCTAAGTGTAGTTTAGTTCTTAGTTCTTGATAAAAATCGTAGGAGTGATTCTTCAACCTATCATATATTTCAACTCTCTTTTTTTTTTGGGTTTAATTTCTAGCCCTAAATTCAAACTTTTTATACCCATCATTATTTCAATTCCTTATTTTTAATTTTTAATCATAAATTTTACGTTTCAGTAACCCTGTTTATATGTGTTCTTTCTACAAATCTCTTCTATTTGTCCTACAACACATCCATGCCACCTCTACTCGTAAAGACTCAGTTTCTAGTCTGTGTAGGTGTGTACAACCAAAAGGAAAACAAATCAGTTAATTAAAGAATACTAACCTTCCATACTAAGATGCCTTTGCTCCGTAAGTATTGTGCCCTCATGTCCACAGTATTAATCCAAGAGTCAGAAACAATCTGTACACTGGGGCCACCATAGACACTGATAACTGTTTTGTAGGGAGGTGATCCAAATTTTGTTGGGTCAGGCTTATATAAGGCCCCATATAACACAGTTCCATCATTTGCCTGTATTTGAACTAGCTCTGGAGGATTAAGTTCAAGTCTCTTAAATCTTGGAATTGGAAAGAGCTGTTCGAATAGAGGCATAATTACATGACCATCGAGCAAGGAACAAAGTAGAATCTTAGGCGGAGAATCAAGGGAATCATGAATGTCAACAAAATTTTGCATATGGTGATCGAGCACAACCGCATGCTTTCCCTTAACATGTGTTAATCTCACTGGAGCCTGCAATGTATGATTGACACTTGGACATAATCTAGCACAGTAAAGGTTAGACTCCAAAGGCCCATCTAAAGTTGCAGTAAAGTATACAAGGCCTGCAGCTTCATTAACACCAGCAACTTGCTCAACCATCCATTCACCTTCAGTAATAGGACCCAGGCATACGCCATTTGCATCATGCAGATACAAATGTCTGAATCCTGTTTTCTCACTAGCCCAAATAAAACCACCAGAACACTTGGTTACACTTTTGTCTAATGGAGTGAAACAATCATGTAAATTAACCCATGTGTTACTCTCTTCCACCAATATAATGTTACTTTTTCCTGTCTTCACATCAAATTTAAGAATCTTTAGTCTGGAATGTGACCTGCTCAAAATTTGAGTTATGAGAATATTTCCATGCATCCAATTGACTCTGGCCAAATATTCTTCCTCACTGTCTGGCTCTTCCAATCCTCCACAAAGAAGATCTAACCAAGTGATGGAACCACCAGAAGCAGAAACTACCCCAAGTCGAACTTTGACATTTGCAGCTCCTGCAAATGGATAAGCATGATCTTCTAGTGCCTCTGAACCAACAGAACTTTTACCCTGGTGCACAATTCTAAAAACTGGTATCCCAGAGCTATCAACTTGTATGAATGCAATAAATTTGCTGTCCAGTGACCACCAGAAACCATTCTTTCGATCCATTTCCTCCTGTAAGAACACCAGATTGTAAACCCAAGAAAAGTTAGACCAACATAGAGGTCAGCATTTCATAACATTAAGAGAGAATAAATTTTACACTTACAACAAAACTCATACTATTCATGATCTGCAAACCAAACAATTTCCTATGACAAGGAAAAGGAATATCATTCAATCAAGCCTTTACCTGCGCAATGTATTCCGCAAGGCCATGGGTCTGAAGACATGCACAGGACAAAAAAAAATTAATACGTTACATTCTGCATATACTGAAGGAAAGAATCTTAAAGGAATGACAGGAATTATCAAAAGCATAGACACTTCCAATCAGATCCACATACTTTAAAGGGATAAACGATGAAATATAGCATGATGGCATAGTATTAACTGCAATGTTGCCATGATTAGAAATGTTAGAAAGGACAAACTGTAAAATATACAACTATGGAGAGACAGGCGTCCAATTTTTGGCAGTCCAGAGAATTTAGCAAAGTTAACCATAAATATAGATATGGATCTTTTAAGAAATGAAAGAAAGATATCTGCAGGAACATAAGCCTACTGTGAAATTGGGGTAAAGAAGCATAGACTAAACAGCATTGGCATAAATTTTAATGATTGGTATAAACAGTTTTGGTTGCACGACAAATTGCACATTCCAAAACGAAATCTTACAAAGATTACTAAAGCAAGTTTTACTCTGTTTCTCGAATATCAGTCAAGCAGTAGAATCAACAAAAAGGAAAGGGCTTATGGACCTGTTCACACATAAATGAACATAGGTCACTTGAAGGATGATGCAAAACAGTAGGGATTAAACCCAACGCCTAATAGAAGATGAAATATGTTGTTGATTAGTTGAAACACAATGTTTCTCTCATAAGTATAACAATTTGCTGAAAATGTACACAAATGCAACTGAGCATGGTACCAGAAAAGTGAAACATACTATTAAAGCTCCCTGGGCACCATACGTAAGCTGTTTTGTTTCGTTGTTCAGGAGATGTAAAACATACAGCTCACCATCCTTCACGTAGGCGAGCATTGCACCATCAGGGGAGAGATGTGGATCAATAATCGGTGACAGAGGAGAGCTTGGAAGTTTGAGCTCCGGTTTTGGAGAGGAAAACTCCTGAAAATAAATCTACAAGCAGTAGGGTGTTGGAAATATCAGTACAGCCGGTTGAGTTTAGAAGTTGCATCAGCAAGCATGGATATAAACTTATACACACACTTCTACCTCCTGTTAACTAACAGGATACTTGATGGACACAAAAGCAAGAGAGTGATACCAGAGGAAATATATTAAGGGTCTAAGATCATGCCGTTATTGGCACACCTTTTAAGAATTATGGAAACTGTCAAACCATCAACGACAAATGGAAAATAAGAGAAATTACAACAGTAAAAGAAACATAAATTTGATATAAATCTTATCAATCTATTGGAATGTACAATCCATTCAGGAATAAATAAAAACAGAAACTATTGTAGTTATCAAGTCACATCCATAAAGTAAGATAACTGATGACAAGGGAGAGCTTGGAAGTTTGAGCTCCAGTTTCGGAGAGGAAAACTTCTGAAAACAAATCTACAAACACCAGGGTTGGATACGTCAGCAAAGCCAGTTGAGTTTAGAAGTTCTATCGGCAAGAACAGATACAAACTTACATACACACAATTCTACTTACAGCTAACTAACATGATACTCGATGGACACAAAAGCAAGATTGTGATACTAAAGGCAATATATTGCAGGCCTAAGATCATGACATTTGATAAAAGACAAATGGAAGAGAAGAAATACTACGATAGTAAAACAAATTTGATAAAAAACATAACAAGCTGGTGATATGTACATTCCATTCAGGTCACATCTGTAAAGTAAGATTCTATTCCATTATATGCTTTGTTCCAAGAGAATCCAAAAAAATTTGAAAAATCGACTTTATTTAGATTTTAACTCATAAATTAAAATGATTGGTTGTATTGTAATAGTATAATTTCACAAAAATTACACAAGCTGACTCTACCAGCACAGAAAATTTTCTTATTGCAAAACATAAATTGAAACAAAAAGAAATCTGAAGACCAGATAAGAGTACTAGGAACAGAATGCATGACATTATTTATTGTTGATCACTTATTGAAATGTACAAAACAATTAAAGCATGACAAAATGAACGAACCCCTGCAGGCAACGGGACCATTATTGCTTTCTTTTTCGAGCTTGTTTTTACCCATTCATACCGGGTGACACCCAATCCACGCTCCCTTGACCTTTCTCTTCTCAACTTCTCTTGTGGTGATATATTACTCTCGTCAAGACCACCATCAGGAGGACTAAAAAACAGTTCCTGCTTGCCATTCTTGAGATCGAAAGTGAAAACCTTTCTACTGAAATTGTGATCAGGACTAAATAAGTAAGTCACTAAATTATCATCAGGACTAAAACTGATGGAAGTTGGAGCCACATAACCAGGTAACGGAGACTGCACGATCTCTTCCACAGGGAAAAAGATGCGGTCATCAACAATATGAGGGGTGGTGCTGTCAGTGACAGTCATATCGATATTGAATGATCTCAACCGCTTCAATTTCTTACTCTCGTTACTGTCCACTAATTGCATTACAAATGAAGCAACTGTAAGGGACTATCCTGAAAACATTAACCTAAACCATCAAACCAGAAAAGAAAAGAAAACGGAAAAGTAATCGAATTATCAAACGAACACATTTAAATTTTCATAGGGCATTAACTTTGTCTACATGTCTCGATATAATTATAATTTCTTTAATCATTATTTTGTTCTCTTTTATTTCGTTCAAATCAAAAATTTCCCCCTCCAATTTTTCCAATCTTTGAGTCATATATAATCTAGTAGTATAGAAAATGAAGCAATAACTCAATCTAGAACCAATCCCCAGTCGAAAAAGTCATCGACTTCTTTATTTTCCAGGAAATCAAATAAAGAATATAATGGAAACCGTAAACCGAGGTTAGGACGCACTCACAAGAACAATAATCTGCTAAAAACACCAAGGATCAATTCACCACGAGAATTATTCCGCTGCTGTCATGGAATACAAAGTTGCATTGAATGCGTAACTTTTGAGTGAAAAACTCCAAACCCTTTCCAAGTAAAGACTAAAAAGCAGGAGAACTGAGAGTTGAGAAACTTTACACATTAAAGGTATGAACCTGATTCTCGAATATTACCACAAGAAGCACTTGTCTAGATCCGCCATGAAAGCGAAACAAACCCAGAGGAGAAAAGCAGAAAGGAATAGAAATTCAAGAGGGAAATTGGAAATAAGAATCTGTAAAGTGACGTGGGAGTGGGAAATGTATTACGTGCAACTTGTAGTAGATAGAGAGAGAGAGAGAGAGAGAGAGCCCGGCTTAGATCTGTTTCAGAAGTGAAGATTCTTATGATTAGAAACTGACGAAAGGCAAAGGCGCTGAAGCATGGGGGTAAAAACTAAAAAGAACTACAATAGAGTCGGCGAATCCACCTTTTTGACTGCAAGAAATGTTACGGCTCTTTCGCAACTTTTTGTCTTTTTTTTTTTTATATAATTCTTTTATCGTCAATTGTCTTTTTGGCATTTTTAGTTATAAACAATGTTTTAAAAATCGGACCGGACATCGAATCGGTCGAAGAAAAAGTTTAAAATTTAGAGGTTCAACCGGTAGTGAACCGCTATCAAACCGAAATATAATAAATAAGATGAAAATTTTATAAGAATAAAT
>JANZLC010000002.1:4996291-5016046 GCA_026413385.1 Erythroxylum gracilipes
CAAGTGTATAAATTTAATCAAGGACTTATCATATTAGAATAATAAACAACAAACGTAATATGATAATAAAATCATTTGCCATGTTATTAATCAAAATTAATTATTACAAAACTAAAGTGTTCAATCTATTACATAACGATTGGGTCATGGGCATAATTCCAACACCCCTAAACTCCCTATGAGTAAGAACTGCATTGCTATTACCGCTAGCACCCTTATTGTATAGTACTTGGTTTCCCCGAGATCGTACTCTGCTGCCTCTTTGGCTATTTCCTAAATGGATCACACATCAAAAGTTGTATCAATACCATGACACAGAAATTATATAGGGGATAGTTCGGTTGGCTTTAGGAACTATCCTGATATTGGCATAATCATGAAACAAATTTTGGCAGAAATGAGCCCCAGGAGGACAAGTGTTTTCAGTATCATGAAATAAGTCTTTGGGTGGCTCAGCATAAATGACTACAATGCAGATTTGCTTTTTACCCGATACAGGAAACATAAGTTTTGTCCTGTTTTCAGTTGAAAACCTCTCTTTTCACAGAGAATGATGACCTAGTTTCCTTCCAGGTTACTGAGCCTTAGACAAATTCTTTAGAAGAAAGCAAACCAGAAAAGCTCAGACATAACCAATTACCTGAAAGTGCTGGTTAATGAGCATTGGGACAGTGCAAAACAAAGTAGCAAACATGGATACAAGGAATTGAACTTGCATGACAAGTTCGAAGGTGATAGGAGTGCGAGCCTTCAAGTAAGTGTACTCCATTCATGTGAAACCCAAGAATGATAGACCCAAATATCATCAAAACCACGGCATTTATAGAGTAATGTGTGAATTTGTGCTTAACATATGCAAAAACTGCAGTAAAGGCCAACTGGGTAGATCCAGGAAGAGAGGAAGCTGAGACAGGAAGATAAGATAAACCAAATGAGTAAACATAACCAACAAGTCCAAGAAGAATTCCCAAGAAGACACTCGCAGCTGCCAGCCACCGTGTGATAACAGCCTTGGCTCTCATATGAGATATGACAATCGGAACTATCAGAATTGGGAAACCAGAAGTTAGCAATCAAGTGCCGAGCCATTGTCTTTTGCCTCCGTGCAAGAAGTATACTCTCAAAAGTAAAGGACCTGCCACTTGACCAACTTACATCAGGGCACAGTTGAGAACAATCAGTAACACTTTGACATGGCTGTTGTGCTCTTGCTGCCTTGACTCCTGCTGGTTGGCTCCTTGATCTGCCTCCATTAATGGATTTGGACTTGAGAAGTGCTGGTAAGTTGAACTGGTGTTAGGTTACGTAGCCATGGATTTTTCTTAGTTCGTGTGGGTCCCTCTGTGCCATCCCCCTCATCCACACGTTTCACAATCCCAGTTCGTGCATATCAAGAACTAGGATTATTCAATTATATTTGTGGGAAAACAAATCAAAAGCATCAAGATTCGTGGAAAAAAACTTTTTTTTAATATGGAAAGGAAAAGACTGCAAAAATTACACAACTAGTCGAGGGAGATAGATCTCAGCTATATCCTCAAGGAGGATTGATAGACACCCTGATGGTGATTGTACAAAAATGGTCACACCTGTCATAAAGTTGACAACAAAATTGGCGAGTCAGTTGACACACCGGTTGCTTTCGCGGTAGGTATGGCGATGAAGGGCTACCCAATTACGAGATAGTAGCTTATTGATGCCTATCACCAAAGGATTTAATGACGTTGCCCGTTAAGTAGGGTCCTAAATCATGCTCATCACCCTTTGAGAATCCATCTTAAGTTCCACCTTGCGAAAGCCAAGGTCCCATTCCAAAGTTAGTATGGATAGTACGCCCCAGAGTTATGCAAAAACTGAGGAACACCAGCCAAGATTATGCACGAAGCCGCCCATCCAAGTGCCAGAGCTATCTCTAATAAGTCCTCATACTGATGCCGATGAGGATGATCTTTTAGAAGCCCCATCAATGTTCAGTTTTATCCAACCCGGGTGAGGTTTACTCCATCCTATCAAGTGCTCCTGACGGGGTCGACGGCCAAGACTTGCTCAGTTCTGCCAAAGTACAGCCATGTGGATGCGATGTGCATACTCCCAGACAATGTGTGCTGGAGAAGCCGGCCACGAGAACTGGTCATCAAATAAGGCCAAGTTCTTCCAGGACCAGAGGAACCAGCAAACAGTGCCAAAAAGCAGGGCCAATCCAAATCCAAAACCATTGTGCACTGTTGAAGGTTGTTGTGCAGCCAATCGTGCGCATTCAGATGGAAGAAATCGAGGGAATTAGTTGGCAGGGGAAATTGGAGCCATAAACTTCTCGCTCTGGGACAATCCCGCACCACGTGTAGGGATGACTCGTCTGAGTGATAGTGGTAGCACTCTGTGGTCGTAATGAGGCCCCGGCGAAGTGCTGCTGGTTAGAAAGTAAGCAATCGTGAGCTAGAAGCCAAAGAAACGATCGGATACGTTGTGGGTCATTCCAGAGCCAGATGATCTGCCAGAAACTGCTTGGGTCTGGAGGAGCGTGGTCCATAATCAAAGAGTACGTAGAAGCTATAGTGAACTATCCTGAGTTGGTCTTTCCCCAGATCCTTCTGTCATGCCCAATGTCTGGGCAGTGAGATACCTGCAATGAGTAAACAGATAAAGTGAGGAAGAGCAAATTGGAATTTATCCCACTGCCAATTACCTGAATCATCCACAAAGTGTTGCACCCTGAGGTCATGGTGTGTCGGAGCTACGGGAGCAGTAGTATGAGAGATGAGAGGGCCCACATCCTTAACCCAAGGATCCAACCAAAAGCGGGCCTTTGATCCGTCGCAGATAGTCCACTTCAGGTCGCGGAGCACGTGAGGCCAAATGACTTTAATGCTCCTCCAAGTCATGGAGCCACCGCCCACATTGAGAGAGGTTGGTAGGCTGTCGGCTTCAAAGTTGTATTTGGTGGAGAGGACCCGCACCCAGAGCGCCTTGGGCTGCAAAATTAAAGCCTGTCCGAGTTTGGTTAGGAGGGCATCGTTGGCTTCGCCAATATATCGAAGGCCAAGACCACCCATCCCTTTAGGGTTACACACTGTGTCCCAGTTAATAAGGTGTCTCTTACGTTTGCCTTGTGAAGAGCCCCACATATGACACTGAAGCCACTAAACTAACTAATCCGGACAGAGGAAGTGATTGCCATGTCAGGTTATACCAATAATGGTTTATTTTATTATCAAGTTGATGCACCATCAATGATTAGTAACAAAAAATACACTGTGGACTGCAACAATAACAGATGCATTGTTAGAAAGAACAAATTCCCACTTTTTTATTTCCTCGTTTGGGAGGGGGAAAAAATTTCGGACCATAACACAATAAAAAATCAAATTATATGAATTATTTAAACAATAAACACAAAGAGCTAATTCTAAGCACTCGTGTATCAAAGAACACTTTTTTATATCACATATAGCATAGTAGAAGCTTTTTGTTGGTCAAGGGTAAGGCTATGTATTATTAGACTTTTTTTAATTTCACATCTTTGCGAGATTTTACTGAGTTTTGTTATTGTTGTATACAACATGGTAGAGCAAACTTCCATTTTTACTAGAAGGTGTCATTTAGGCAGGGATTTGTGTTTCGTTCCATACCAGGCGGTACGTACTGTACCGGCCGAAGAATGGTAAGAGGTAGGGGTCATCAGTATCGAGTGTAAATTCTGATTTTGACCGACATGTTTCGCATGGTACCAACTAGTACTTACGGTATTCATAATACTAGTCAGTACTGAAAATTTTTAAAAATGTAGTGGTATATCTGCAAAAAAAAAAAAACCCTACATGTTTTCTTATCTGTTTTTCACTTTTTTCTTTCTTTCATCTCACACTCTCACTCACAGACTCACTCTCTCTTCTCTTAGTCTCTCTTCTTCTCTTCTTCACCATGGTCGTCAACCGAACGACGACTATCGTTGCACTGCACGACAACACCTCCCATCCCACTCCCACACCCGACTTTTTTTCTCTCACATCTCACTGTCTCTTTCGAGTCTCAACCCACCACTTGCTACCACTCACCACCACCAATGCCCCATATCTCTGGCTTCTCCCAATTTTTTTTTCTATCTCACACATCTCACTATCTCTTTCGACGCCCACCACCTACCATTACCCACCACCACTGACTCCACTAGACCACCACCAACGCCCACCAGCCTACCCACCACTCCTGGAGTATCGGGTCTCCTCTTTCATGTAAGATTTGAAATAGATCCAGATCTATTTCTAACCTCACTCGACCTGTTAAAATTGTTGTTGAATTCTGAAATAATTGGGTGTGTGTTTATGACTTTATGTTTTTTTTATGAATTATGAATGAAATTGTTGGTGTATTTGTGAATTGTGAATGGAATTGTTGGTGTTTTTTGTAAATTGGGAATGGAATTTCTTAATTTGTTGTTATGTTGCTTGTTGTGTGGACTGTGGATGTGGAGTGGAACTGTTGCAGTGTGGAACTGAAAAATGTAAATTGATTTATTGAAGTTGTTAATAGACCTATAGATACAAAATGTGGATGTGGAATGGAAGTGTGGAACCAAAGTGGATGTGGAGTGGAAGTGTCTTGATTGTTATCAGTTTTGTTAATAGACATATAGATGCAAAATCTTTTCTCATATATCAGTTTGGTTAATTTTTCAGAGGGGTTAATATTATAAAGTTAAATGTTTGCTTACCAATTTCCTTTAGCATTTCTCTATAGTTAAATATGAATGAAATAAATTTATTATTCTTTTTTTACAAATATATTATATAATTCATTTGACAAAAGTTAAACTTTTACCAATTATAATTGAGGTTTATCTAACTCAACTAACTTGACTACGTCATTTAAGTATGACTTGTACGTGTTAGATTTTACATCAATTTTATTTCAAAAAAAACTCAGAAGCAATGTATACAAATAGATAAGGTGTTACTATGAGATAATTGTCTTTTGGTTAATGTTGTTAAATACACATTAGATCTTTTTTACATTGTTGGACCTAATTTTCTTAAAAAGGTATAGTTTGCAACAGTCTAACAAACATTTTGAGGGTCCAATTTTAAAAAAAAAATTGGGTTCAATATAATTAATTATGTGATTCAAGGTATTTATGGTAATTCTAGTTCCAAATTATATTTCATTACTTTGAAATTTTGGATTCCAATTTATATTTCGATACTTTGAGATTTTGATAAGTAAACACAATTTCCAGTTCCACATTGCCATCAAAGTGTGGAACTGGAAAATAAATTGATTCATTGAACTGTAAATTGTTGAAAGTGGAAATTGTTTTGTGTATATTTTGTGATTGTTGGAAATGGAAATTGTTTTATGTATATTTTATGATTATTGATAATGGAAATTGTTGAAAGTTGTTGGAAATGAAAATTGTTTTTATATGTTTTGTGATCGTTAGAAATGAAAATTGTTTTATGTATGTTTTGTGATTATTGGAAATGAAAATTGTTTAAAATTGTTGGAAATAAAAATTATTTATGTATGTTTTATTATTGTTAGACATGAAAATTGTTTTATGTATATTTTGTAAATTGTTTAAAATTGTTAGAAATGGAAATTGTTTATGTATGTTTTCTGATTGTTGGAAACATAAATTGTTTTATGTATGTCTTGTAATTATTGAAAATGGAATTGTTGAAAATTGTTTATGTATGTTTTGTGATTGTTAGAAATGGAAATTGTTTATATATGTTTTGTGATGTTTGAATTGAAATTGTTGGAAATTGTTAAAAATAGAAATTGTTTATGTATGTTTTGTGATTGTTTGAAATGGAAATAGTTTATATATGTTTTGTAATGTTTAAGACTTTGAATTGCAATTGTTCGAAATTGTTAGAAATGGAATTCTTGAAAATTGTTTATGTATGTTTTATAATGGTTAAATTGAAATTGTTGGAAAATGTTAAAAATGAAATTGTTAGAAATTGTTGGAATTTGGAAATGGAAATTGTTGGAAATGAAATTTGATTATGTATGTTTTGTGATTGTTGGAAATGAAAATTATTTATGTATGTTTTATGTAATTATATATGTTTAATAATTGACTTATTAGTTTTTGACTTATTGTGAATTGTGTTCGATAAAATTGAATTGTATATGATGTAATCATACAAAATGAGTTATATTATATAAGATAGACATGTGTACTATGTAATGAAATTATGTATTATTTATTTTAATATATACATTCATTTATTTTTACAAATAAATGGAAAGAAGTTTAGGTACTCCTGATCAAACCACTTCATGATGATACAATGATCCAGCTTGGACTCATGTTGCATCTATTTTCGGTATGAGGAACCATACTATTTGCTTATTTTGTAACAAGCATTTAAAAGGTGGAGGAATCACTCGATTAAAGAAACAATTAGCTGGGGTTTAAATTAGATGTAAAATCCTGTAAAAAAGTAAGTTATGATGTGAAGTAACAAATGAAAACATTGCTTGAAGAATATCAACATGAAAAAGATAGAAGGGAAAGGTTGATTTTTGAAATTCATAGTGGAAGTTCATTTGTTGGTTTTTGTGGTGATTGTGGAAATGTTGAAGGTAGTAGTGGTAATAGTAATGTTCCATCCTAGGCCTATGAGGAAGCACCTAGACTTGATGTAAGGAAGAGAAAAAGACAAGTGACTATTTTTTTTACACCACAAACAACTCGTGGAGCCCAACTTTCAATTCCTAGTACAATACAATCAAGAGATGCAACTTACAATATTGATATGGCAATAGCTAGATGGTAGTATGATACAGGTTCATTATTCAATGCTTCTTAGTCTTATTATTATCATCCTATGATGGATGCAATAGTCTCTTATGGTCCGAGATACAAATGTCCTTCGATTGATGACTTAAGAGGTAAACTCTTGAGTTGTTCTGTTTCTGAAATTAAAAGTTATTGGCAAAAAGAAGAGTGAATTGGGCTATTTATAGATTTTCAATCATGTGTGATGGTTGGACAAATATGAGACAAGAGTCTATCATTAATTTTTTTGGTTTATTCTACAAATGGCTTAATGTTTTTTAAATCTATTAATGCATCTGGCCTTATTAGGAATATTGAGACTTTGTTTGAGATATTTGATAGAGTTGTGAATGAAGTAGGGTTAGAAAACATTATTCTTTTATTACTGACAATGATTTCGCTTATAAAGCAGCAGGAAAAAGGTTGCAAAATAAGTATAATTATTTTTTTGGACTCCTTGTGTTGCACATTGCATGAACCTAATGCTGAAGAATATATGGGATCCTAGGTAATTTCCTATTATGGATGAGACTATGCAAAAAGCTAAAAAGGTGACAAAATTCATCTATAATTGTGTATAAGTATTGAGTTTAATGAGAAAGGAATTTACCAATGGTAGGAATTTGTGTTGTCCTGTTGGGACAAGATTTGCGACAAATTTCTTACCATTTCAGTCTTTTTGTTACGAGGAAAAAAAAGTTAAGACAAATGTTTATAAGTGACAAGTGGATTGCATCTCAACATGCTAGGTCTAATGCTGGAGTAGAGGTTTGTAGAATTATACTGGAAGATAGAGAATTTTGGTCTCAATGTCAATTTGTTATCTGAGTTTGTGAGCCTTTGGTAAGGGTGCTTCACTTGGCTGATAGTGAAGAAAAGCCAATAGTGATTTATTTTTTTTGATTCCATGGAGAGAGCGATGGAAGCAATCAAGGTCAATCTGAAACATAGGCCTTCTTTATACACACCATATCTTTCAATCATTAATGAGATAAGGGAAAGGCAACTTTCTTCTCCGTTGTTTGTAATTGGGGCATTTTTGAATCCTAGTGTCTATTTTAAACTATATTTTACTAAGCAAGATGAAGTTAATAGAGAAATGCTTTAACTATTACAACAATTATTGGCATTGACGCAATGCAAGATCTCTTAAGCTCATAAATGGAGCTTTATAAGTTGTCTTTATGGGAATTTTGAAATGTCGATTGCTATTCGACAAAGAAGAAAGCTTTCTCTAGGTATTAGTTGTTTCTTTTTACTTATTTGTTGAAAATTAATTATCACTTTGTTTTGTTTACAACGTTATTTTTGTTATCTTATAACTTACAGTTTCTTAGTGGGATCAATTTGGAAATGATATTCTAGAATTAAAAAAGTTTGCAATTCAAATTTTAAGTCAATGTGTGAGTGCAATAGGCTGTGAACGAAACTTAAGTACATTTGAATTTATCCACTCTAAGAAAAGAAATAGATTGGAGCATAATATGTTGAATAACTTGATTTTTGTTCGTTACAATTTAAAGCTTCGGGAAAGGTATGTTATTATCATTATTAATTTCGATATAATTTTCTAATAATTAAATTTTATTGTTTACTAGGAATCTTAATAGCACAAGTAGTTCAAATGATCCAATTTTCATTGATAATATTAATCTTTTGGTAGATTGGGTTTTTGAGGAACCGAATTTGGTATATGTTAATGACTTGAAAGATAATCTTGGATGAGAAAACATTAACATGTCATTTGGTACATTAAATTTGAATGATAACGATGATGAAGCTCTTCTCAATGATGAGAATTTTGTACCAAATGATAATTGAGATCAATGCAGTTATAGCAGGTATCCTCCCGTAGACGATTGAATTTCGTTCCAAGTTTTTGTTTTTCCTCTTCTTTTAAATTTACTCATATTTGATGTATATGTTAAATTATATATATGTAATGTAGTTGTAATTGTTTTTATTTCAGGTTTAACTTTTACTTGATTGTTTCCTCATCACGAATTCTTGTTGTAAATTGTAATAATTTGAGAGTTAAGCATATTTATTGTTCTTTTTATTAGATGTTTTGATTAATTATTATTTATTATATGATAAAATTGGAATATTTTAAATACTTTGTATTATTCTTAATTTTATATTTGTATGATAATGATTTTTTCATATTAATTATGGCTATTATTTATATGTGAAATATTTAAAAATTATTATTATTTAATATTAATTATGATTATTATGATTTTTGGAGATAGGGCTGATATTAACTTATAAAGTATAAAGTACAACTGTACAATATAATAATGAACTATTTTGCAATTTTAAAAAAATTCATGAACTATTTTATAAAATTTAAAAATTACCCGAAACAATATCCAGTATTGACTGGTACCGATACAGTACCGTACTAGAACCCAATCCGATACCAAATCTGATACGATATTCACAACATTGCTTTTAGGGATTGGAATATGATTAATTTGTTGGTTTAAATGACAATTTATATTGCTAATTACATGTAAAATATTGCTTGGTGCTCTAATTTCGGTCTGATATTTTTGTTGGGACAAATTTGGTCGTGATATTGGGCCGGACCGGTTAATGGAGCAGAACATTTGTTAATCTATGCCCGGCCCGATCATTTTTTTTATATATAAATACTGCGTTGCAAAGGGAACCCACTCAAAAACCCTAAGCAGAAGGCAAAGGCCGAACATACTTGAATATCTCTTCTTAGCCGCCTCTGCTCGTTTTTCGACCCTAAGCATGAAGGTTAGTCCTTTTTTACAGTAACCAATCTAGTTTACTATCAAAACCAATACCCAAGTTTTGATTTTTCACGATTGGGTTGATCTCATTCTTTGTTTTCGCTTTTCTCTGTTGACAGTTCAATATCGCTAATCCCACTACGGGATGCCAAAAGAAGCTTGAAATCGACGATGACCAGAAGCTGTAAGATATTCCCTTACGTTAATGTTTTTCTTGCTGTAATTTGTTTATTTTTGGTTTAGATTTTCTTAGTGGAAAGTTCGAACCTTTGCACGGTTTTAGCTTGGTTCATACTTCAAATTTTTAATGAAGGCGTTACTTTAGGCTCTTATACGATGCAATTGGTTGTAAAACTTCAGTCCGAGGCAATGTTATCGGACAAGTATGGGAGAATTTGCTTTTGAGGAGAGACCGTAAAATTGCTAGTTGCTTTTGGGATGCAATTTAGAGAAAATATCTGCTATGTGCTTTTGCACCGGGATTTTTGTGAGAGTTCGATATAAACTTTGATGACAGGCTTTATTTGCCGCCACAGCAGACAGTTAAATTTTGGTTATGCTATTTTATTTTAAATTCTTGGATCTGCAAATGTTAATATAAATTTGAAATATAAACTGCCGAGACTTCCTTCTGTGATTAGCAATTTGATTAAAGGAAAGTGGTTATGTTTCTTTGTTCATTTTTTCTTAGTTTTAACACTTGAAACAGTTTATCTTCATGTTTATTGTTGACCTACTTTTGAATTTTATAGTGATCTGTTGGCTTTGTGTCAAATGTGAAATATGATCCTTTCTGATTCTTAGGTCACTAATCTTGTTGTCACAGCCCTTATGGTTTGTTAATTATTTTCAACAAATATTACCAGTGCTACAATATTCCTCATCTTTTATCCTTTTGGAAACTCTGCAGCCGGGCATTTTTTGACAAGAGAATCTCACAGGAGGTCAGCGGAGATGCTCTTGGAGAGGTATGCATTTTAGTCCCAAAGGGGGTTAGGTTTCACTCTGCTTTCTTGTATAATGTTCAGCAGCCAGTGCTCTTTTATGTGTTTTTCAGCTACTCATTGTTACTCTAAATACTCCACAGGAATTCAAGGGCTATGTTTTCAAGATTATGGGAGGCTGTGATAAGCAAGGATTCCCCATGAAGCAGGGAGTGTTAACCCCCGGCCGTGTTCGTCTCTTACTTCACAGAGGCAAGTGCTTATTTTATTATATCAGAGAAAGCTATGATAGTTTAAGTTGCTAATTCAAAAGTTGCCCTTGATGAAATGTAGGCTAATTTTTACTGTTATCTGTACAGGAACCCCCTGTTTCCGTGGATATGGAAGGCGTAACGGAGAGCGAAGGAGGAAGTCTGTTCGTGGGTGTATAGTCAGCCCAGACCTCTCTGTTTTGAACTTGGTAATTGTGAAGAAGGGTGATAATGATCTTCCTGGATTGACTGACACAGAGAAGCCAAGAATGAGAGGTCCTAAGAGGGCATCTAAGATCCGGAAACTCTTCAATCTCTCAAAGGAGGATGATGTTCGAAAGTACGTTAACACCTACCGAAGGTCATTCACAACTAAATCTGGTAAGCATCTCAATGATGCTTTCCATAATCATTTTGTGTGTATGACGTAGCTGCTTTGAGAATGGTAATTGTGCTTCTTTTTATGTCAGATATTCATTCTGTTTTTTTACTGCTGCAGGAAAGAAGGTTAGTAAAGCTCCAAAAATTCAGAGATTGGTGACTCCCCTGACTCTGCAAAGGAAGCGAGCAAGAATTGCTGACAAAAAGAAGAGAATTGCGAAGGCTAAGGCAGAGGCTGCTGAGTACCAGAAGCTCCTTGCAACAAGATTGAAGGAGCAGAGGGAACGCCGGAGTGAGAGCTTAGCCAAGAAAAGATCCAGGCTCTCTGCTGCTTCTAAGCCATCAATCGCAGCTTAGGTTAATTCTTCCAATCCATTGAGTTTTGGTATTTAAGATGTATTTCATGGAGTTGTCTTGAAGTATATTGAGGTGTTTTGTGAATTTCTGGAAGTACTCAGAAACACTAGTTTGTTTTATTGTTAACTTTGGGTCCAACTATTTTGATGTTTTGACATATGTTCGATGTTTTTCTGTTCCTAATTAATCATGAATTATTGAGCTAATCGATAGTTTGTTTCTTATTCTTTCTGAGATTGTGCTTTGGCAAGTGGGGCAGAACTTTGAAATTGGCATGCTAAATTGTTGTTTACAAATGGTGCATTCTTGGAACGTCTGTATTGATTTGGAGATACTTGGTGTTTCTCTTCATCAGCTGAAAGTTATCCCGAGTATGGGGATCGAGGGACTTGAGGCAGCCGAGATCTTGGAACCCCCTTCATAGGAGAGTTTAGCCTTAGATCCGATGTTTTAGTAACAATTATCTTTGTGGCCTCTGTTCTAGGAGCCACAAATTATCTTGGAAAGAGAAAGTATGCTCTTTAAGGGCCAAGGAATTTAGAATTGGATCCACACCCAAAAATTCGCAGTAAAAAACCCTACTTATAAGGTTGAAAGGTAAACAAATAAAGAGGCAAAGGGTTAGCCGATTATAAATTCAATGAGGCGAAATCCCTTGAAACCTCCGTCAATCTAAAAGCTAATAAACTCTCACAATCATAAAATAGCCATCAAACTGCAAACTGAAAAGAACCAGCATCGAGCTGGAAAAAGGACTCCATGGACATTGTTTACGTGAGAACCCAAGTCCCCTTGCATAACGGGCATAATGTCAAAAGAAGTTTATGTACTAAAAAGAAAAAATATCAAACTTAGGTACTGATCACCTGCTTGGTTCAGTTTTTGGAGATTTTAAAAGTACTTTTTTCTAACGCAAAAGTTATTTTTAGAAAAAAATGAGTATTTAGTTGTAAACTACAAAAGTACTTTTGTAGTAAAAATAATTTTTTCAAAAGCTAAAATTTGGAACTTTTTAGAAAAGCTCCAAATTTTAGCTTTTTTGGGTAAAGATTTTTCCGTCACTTTTATATATATCACAAGTTAACTCTTTTGTTTTGTTTTTTTTCTTCTGTTTATAAATACGCAAAACTCATCTTCTCTCAAGACACCCATGGATCAAAACTCACAGGTTAGTTATTGGTATTTTTCGTCCTATATAAACGTACGCAGGCAACGTCTGTGTTGAATCAACGCAGAACTTCGTCTGTGTTAAACGCAGACGTCTCTACGTTTAACGTAGACAAAGTTCAACAAAGACCCTTTGTGCTATCAATGAATTCTATCGGTCTTGTTTGGTATTAGACCAACTACTAACAACATTGTAAGTTCATATTGTCCAGTATATTATAAATGCCCTTGCTGCACAAGTATCAGCACTGAAAGTAGAAAGAGAAAAGGAGAGGGGCTACTTCAGAGAGGAAAATAAAGGCCTTCAGGTTCAATTGAAAGATACCGCTGAAGCTATGCAAGCTACTGGAGAATTACTTGTGAGGCTGAAAGAAGCGGAAGAAGCTTTTGTTGTTGTTGAGTAAGCTCCATATTTTTTTTGTGTTCTAAATTTTTTGAAACTGAGCATATGTTGGTATATTAGTTTACATATTGATTTAGAATGCGTAAAACTTCGCATTGCCATGGAAAGGCATTTATATCACTATCATCATCTCATAAGTAAGACAAATCACTTCCTGATAAATTAATATAAGAGCCTCCGTAATCTTGAAATATAGTTTTATGTGTAAAAGAAAACATTTATAGATTATTGGCTGAAAATTTGATCACATATTTATCTTTCATGCCTTTAGATTTCACAAGGTATATCAAAAAAAATTGATGGTGATCAAGAGTTTCACTATTGTCGATGGTGATGGAACTCACTATTGACATCCAATTTGAGTATGTGTAGAACTTACAGAGTAGCACTGTTCTACATAGTCAAACTTACATTGACTTTGTGGAGTAATGCTAAATTTGTTTATATTTCCAAATGCTAGACTAATCGAATTTATAGAATATTTCTCAGAATCTGGACTCCAGCACTGACATTCAAACTTTTAGAATGTCAAATTTATTGAATAGAACGCTTTGTTTTCGTCTAAATTACATTGTCTTTGCAGACCAAGGCCTCATGTGTATGTTTCCAAATGCTAGCTTAATCAAAAATTTGAAATGTTTACAAGTATTTGGACTTCCTATAAATTCCAACATTTATATTTGAAATCAACCCTAGAAAAGATTTATAATTTCGTGGAGATCAAATGTCTGTTACCTTTCTTCATTTTGTATGGGTAGAAACCGTTGGTCTTCCAAGAGGAAAGAAAGAAATATTCAATCATGCATATTCTTCTTTAAGATGCACAATCGAAAGAACATTTGACGTTTGGAAAAATAGTTAAAATATTTTACGTTAAATGCCAAGTTTTCCTTTCCCAAAGTAAGTTAAAATTGTAATTGTTTCAATGGTCATTCATAATTTTATAAGATTAGATGCTCAAAAGGATGATGAATTTTTTCCCTATGATGAAGATGATAAATTACTTCTTACAAATGAAGAAATTAATAAAAATGAAGACGTTGAAGGAAATCATTTAAACGAGCTATAAAATAACGAGATGAATGATGGATGGAACATATTGCAAATCTTCTTGTAGTATGGTAAAATGCATTGTTTATTATGTATTTACCTATTTATTCAGCTCGAATATTTATTTTAGGATTATGATATTATTTATCTTTTTTACATGTTTTAATATTTATTTTTCATATTAATTTTATTTCCTACAAGAAAATGCGACATCTGTTTAAATTATCTGTTTAAATTATTTCCTACAAGATGGTTATCTAAAATTTCCTACAAGATAGTTATCCAAAAAATAGATAATCGTAAATATAATATATTGTATTTTGCATATTGTTTAGTATATTTAAATATTATTTAGCATAAATAATTTTATTATAAAATAAATATATAGTTAAATTAATAATTAAAAAGTTATTTTTTTAATTGACAGCCAAACAGTCAACTGACTTTTTAAAAAAGCTTTCTCAGAAAAATATTCTATTGACAAAAACTCTACTGACAAAAGCTCATCCAAACAGCCACCGAATGTTGTTAAAACCCATCTCACCCAACTCTTTCCTGAACATTACTCATTTTAAAAACCAAGTCTTTATTCCTTTTTGTTTCTTCACGAGTCTCAAACCAAGTTGTATAAGCACACATGTGCCATGATTAAAGCAAATATTACAGGAGCAGTATTTCAAGCAGACACTAAAAACTTAGTCGAAAATAACAAACATATTCTTTTGCAGCCTTCTACAACCCTACATCAGGAATTATGGGTTGCGATCCAATCCTCCTCTTTCTGAGGCGCTCCGCAATGATGAAGGCGAGCTCCAGAGATTGTGAAGCATTGAGCCTAGGGTCACAATGAGTGTGATAGCGCGAGCTCAGATCATCAAATGTCACCGTCCGTGATCCACCAATGCACTCTGTAACATTCTGCCCAGTCATCTCCAGATGAACTCCACCTGGGTTGCTTCCTTCTTGTTCATGTACATCAAAGAATGCTCTCACCTCAGCCTGCCTCAATACAAGTAATAAGTATCATAACACTTGTCACGAAATTGCTCTGGAGCGACAGAGACTTGTTTTTTGATGCAAAAAGCATAAATATTGTCAACGAGGTTCACTAATATAGGTTATAGAATCTGAAAGAGGTAAGCGCAGCAGCAGTACCAGCGATGAACTTACAACCACAATTGTCAAATATTTTATTTGATAACCAACAAACAACTAAGAGCATATCATGATTATCATGCTGGGGGAGATTCAATACTGAGAACAAGTCAATTTCTCACCTACCACACCTAAAACTTGTTGGCATGTCACCTATATTTTGTTGCCTTCACCTTAATCAATTTTTTTAAAAAATCAATTTTGCTACTCTTCAAAGCTACCCAAATTTCCATCTTAGCCAACGGAGCTCTAGCTTGCCAAGTTTTGAATCATTAAGATCTCTATTACTAAACCCACTAATAGTACCAGATCATGGAACCACCGGATGTTATCCTACCAAGCACTAGTTGGTAAGTGGCACATCAATTAATATTAGACAGGATCATGAGGCAAACAAAAGCTAATCCTAGAACGCTACAGAAAAGAATAATTGCTGCCTTTCGATGTCTGTAATTGCCTAACAACTATAACAGCAATAACAAGAAGTAAATATATCAGTATACATACCCTGATGGCATCAAATGGGCGAGTTTTCAGACCACAAGGAGCCTTTATTGTATTTCCATGCATAGGATCACTGACCCATGTGACAATTAGTCCAGCCCTGCGGACTGCCCTAATGAGATGAGGAAGCTTCACTCGCATATTCTCTGCACCCATTCTTGTGATAATGGTTATTCTCCCTGGCTTGTTCTGAGGATTCAAAATCTCTATGAGCTTAACTAGCTCACTGGGATCCATCTTATCGCTCACCTGCAGCAAAACAAACATAGATATGTAAGAAAACCTCAAGAACTAAAGGTCATTAACGTTGCAAAACTAGAAATATTGGTAAAACAATAGCCTGTTCATTACATCAACATTCAGCTATATCCATGTCCAAATTTAAATTACAAAACATAGGCAAGAACTTCTTTCAGAAATAAATTGCAAGCAAGTATTGATCATATGTCAGTTCAAGTTCTTGATCATTGGTAAATCAGGGGGCGGTCATTAGTTGTTGTCAGGTTCAATAGAACAACAAAGGAGGTATCAGGAAAATATTTTCAACTTAAAAGAATGCATCAAGACAACTCTGGCCAAAGACTGCAAAAGATTAAGTTTCACTGCTTTGGGGAATCTTGTCCTTTTTGCCAAACATGCAGCAGACACTGTATGGAAAATCAGCCAAACTACATGTTATTTAACAAAACAGGTTGAATTTGAGAAGATAATGGCAATTTACCTTAATGCCTAGAGGATTTGCAACCCCTCTCAGAAAGTCGACATGAGCACCATCGAGCTGTCTGGTGCGTTCCCCGGCCCACAGAAAATGGGCTGAACAATCATAGTAGAGGCCAGAAGTTGAATCCAGCCTAGTAAGTGATTGCTCATATGGCAAAAGCAAGCACTCATGGGATGTCCAGAATTCAGTAGTAGTCATGATTGGATGGTCAACAGTAAGGCCGGCTGCAGCCATGAATCCAAGGGCCTCATCAACCCTGTGAGCAAGTTCTCGGTATCTACCACAACAAGAAAAATGGAGAGCACGTCAGATTAAACTACCTTTGTCAAATGGAAGAAAAACCTTCATCACTCATGCATTCGTAAACTTTATTACATATAATTTCTATACAAGATCCAGATACATGATTCTGTAATAATATTGTGACCAACTAAATGGTTATTTTGGTTTTCAAGTTTCTCTATGTCCAGTTGTTAACCAGAGTTTGAGTGTTGCCTATGCGCTGCTGTCCAAGTTCTCACATAACCAAAACGTGATGCATGAGGAATCACCACACTCGATCCATCAATATTGACATAATTTATCTTTTTTCCCTAAATGTAATTGGATGGGAACAAGGACATTCATAACATTATATGCCAAAACTGGACCAAGTGTCAAAAAGAGAATGTATGAAGTGTATTAAACAAGAGATGACACTATGCATATTCCATAAGGCCAACTGAAACACGACAAGCAAATGATTGTCAAATTGTTATAAGCGTAAGTCAGGGATACAATCTTGAACATGTAACTTGTCAAGATTTATGGAGTAACTTGCACAATTCAGAATCTTTACCCAACAAATTTATAAAAAGCAGACAGCCATGCAAAACAAGACACGAAACTTTTGTTCAAAACATCTTACACTTCTCCACCTGAAAACTTATTACCAATGCAAGGTATCTCAAACAAAAAAGGAAAGAAAAGAAAGACAGTTACTTGATTTGAATTTACCTATCACCCTGTTCACTATGCTCGGTGAAATCCAGATTCCACTGCGTAACCCTCTGCATAGCTGCATAACCACCAGTAGCAAACGCCCTGAGAAGATTTAACGTTGCTGCTGATTGACAATAAGCTCTGATCATCCTCTGTGGGTCTGGTATCCTTGACTTTTCTTCAAAAGCATCGCCGTTGATGTTGTCTCCTCTGTAACTCGGCAACTTCACTCCATTCTTTTCCTCAAAAGGATCTGATCTTGGTTTCGCAAACTGACCTGCCATCCTCCCCACCTACAAGGCCAAGAAAAACCATTCTTTTATCCAAATTTCTGATATAATAACTTATGCAATTAATCACCACACGAAGTAAATAATAAACAAAGTACAAAACACAAGGTAAAGGTTCTTTCTTTACCAGGTTTACATAATAAACAAAGTACAAAACACAAATTAATGGTTCTTTCTTTACCAGGTCTCAATTGGTTTGTGCTACAGCAATGACTAAACACGCATGCAGAAGAGTGAAAGCAATTACACTCACCTTGACAACGGGCATTTGACCACCAAACATCAAAACAGCACCCATCTGAAGTAGAATCCTGAAAGTGTCACGAATGTTGTTAGCGTTGAACTCTTTGAAACTCTCCGCACAATCACCACCTTGCAGCAGAAAAGCCTTTCCCATTGCAGCTTCAGCGAGCCTCTCCTCCAATTTCCGCGCCTCACCGGCGAACACAATGGGGGGGAACGCATCGAGCGTCTTCAGAACCGATTCAAGCTCCTCCTTATCTGGATATTCCGGTAACTGTAGCGCCTTCTTCAATTTCCAGCTCTCCAAGCTCCATTCATCAGAACCCACATTGGTCTTCGACGGCATAGTCGTCGGTTTCGGTGCAGTTACAGCTTTAGCCGGCTGCTGTTGTTGCGACTGTTTGCCAGAGACAATGGGGTTCTTGGCGGGCTCAGCGGCGTGTACGGCGGCGACATGGAGTAGGGATCTGTGGTTGGTGGTTGTGAGGAAGGAAGGTCGGTGGGGTTTGTTGGAAACGAAGGATTTGGCGGGAACCATGGAGCTACCAGGGAGAGACATTGCGTGAGTGAAGTTTGATCTTCTTCAGAGAAATGGAAACGAAAGAGCAGGGAATTTAATTGAATGTAAAAGTCCCTGAAAAAGAGAGAGGAGTTACAGAGGGGAGAGGTGGTTTTATAACGTAAGATATTGATGAGGAAGAAACATGACTCTGTCGATGCGTTGTGTTGTGTCTGGTAGAGCGACGTGGTGTGGTGACTGGTGACGGTAGGTGAGATACAGGGGTAAATTTGGGAATTCATTGGTTTTATTTTTCTTCTTATAATGCTAGATTTGTCCTATTAATTACGATTAGTGTGCTAATGATTCTTTCTCTCTGTACGCATCATCAGAGTCACCGAGCGGCTTGGCTGGTGTAGCTTACCACTCGTGACCAACTCATCTTAAATACTGTACAACTTTTTACCATCTTGTTAGTAAGGGTTAGTTTGGTTTGAATTCAAGCCCAGTTCCATGAACCAGATGCAATAAATGATAAGACTTGGTTAATCCGCGAGCTGAGTCAAAAGTTTTCTCGCATCTAATTATGAAGAACAGCCTTCACGCACTTGCAAGCTAGCTCCTTGGTCTTGGCAAAGACTTTGAATTCAAAGTGAGCAGAGCAGATACAAACGTTCATACCAAGATGGCATATAAATTATGACCTCAGTCCTAAAGTTAATAGAATGATCTGTGCTTCTTTGAGTAGATGTTGGGCGTCTGGTATATGCTAAAAAGATTCAAAGAAAGAAGATAACAAAATCTGTTTATGCTGGAATATCCTTTACTACTCACAAGACTACACAGCCATATAAATCTTTCTTTGGCTCAGGTTTTACAATCTTTTTAACGTTAATTCGAAACCAATATTGCAATTATGATACCAATATTGCAATTATATTTTTTAATAAAAATAATGCTAAGAGGGTTAAAAAAATAGACTTTTAAAAGAATTCATTAGTGTAGTCAACAAATATTGATTGATCCTCTAATTGATCCTTTTTTTTTTACATTAAAATCATCACGAAACAACATAGAAACATATAGAAGACAAAAACTAATACTCAAGCCAATAGGCTTTACCCCATACACCCGGACCTAGACCTCCTCTAAATTACTCCTAGACGATGCAACATCAGAACCAATAACAGAAGAAAGAAAACTTGGCAGCGAAGGCCAAGTAAAACGATCTGCATACAATAGAGATACCCTTGCTAG
>JANZLC010000002.1:5018780-5032793 GCA_026413385.1 Erythroxylum gracilipes
TTGTTTGGAAGTTTAAATAAAATAAGAGAGGGACTCCTTTGACCATTGTTTGGAAGTGATACTAAAAATGAATGGAACGGAATGACTTGTAATATTTTTTCCAAAATTACCCTTGTAATAAAATATGCATAGTTGCCATGAAACACATAACACATAATAAGCGCATGTCTATCGATAAACAAAGAAGACAACACCAGCATCAATAAAAATTTCTGATTTCTTCACATATAAAAAGTGTCAAAAAGATGAACACAGAAGAATAGTCGATGCTTACCTGATGGAACGAAGACAGATTACCCTAGTGTTGTGGAGGAAAATGTTCATCAATGGAAGAAGCCAGTTGAAGGAGAAACACAATGGACATAGTAACATGTAGTCGCGTAGGTATTTGCTGGACTGAGGTTGTAATTTCATTAATTCTTTGAGGGTATTTTTGTTATTAAATTAGGGTTTGGAAGACAAGCCATGCCATTCCATCCCTGACCCCCCAATTTGGGAGGTCACAAAATATTGGATTTTTAATGGCAAAGGATAGCTTCCAAAGCCATTAATTGTCATTCCATCCTGTTTCAAAATAGACTCTCAAACAATGGTCTGAGTCATTTGGGTCATTCCACTCCATTCCCTTTTATTCCTCTACCCACATCCAACCATACCCTAGGATGAGCTACCTGTCCCTCTTTCCCTCTCTGCTCACTCTTAATGGAGTAAGTTTTTGCTTTCGTAAGAATTCAGATGAAACAACGCTATTATTTGCAAGATCAGGATTTTGTCCTCTGGGTTCTGAAACCCACATGGCCCGAGCCGGCCTAGCTGTACCCAATTATGAGGTTGGCCCACTGGAAATTCATCATTCTAATAAGAACTCTCTCTCTCTCTCGCTCTTTACCAAATTCCTGATTTCATATAAGATGATTTCCAAATGTTATAAAAACAAAGTACAAACATATTAAAATAATATGCAAATAAATGTTAATTTACTATTTTATGGTATTTAGATATTAGATTAGGGTATGTTTGATTCCCGACAATGATAATAAGAATGAGAATGAATGAATGATTATAATCATTATAAGTATAATAGTTGGTTAAAATGAAAGAATAATTACTATTGATAGTAATTGGTTTGTTAAAATATTATTTCAATATATTTTAATTAATTATATTTAATTTTTGCACCTATTTATGATAATAAAATGTTTAAAATCAAGTATATTTGCAGTTTGTTTTTCTTTCCAATAGCTTTTGAAAAAAAAGGTTTAGCATTTGCTTGCATTAACATATCTTTAGCCAAATAATGTCTTCAAAATATAATTTAATCACAATATTGTTTTGCTAAAAAAAGAAATAAAAATTTGTTAAATTTTTATTTTCATCAAATTTTAATATATTTTAATTAATATATAATTAATTAATTAATTAAACTAATAAAAAGAAAGAAAAAGAAATGTTATGGAGAAGTGTCACGCTCATGACACTCTTCTCACGGGCATGCCAACGATCCGTCATGTTTGTGACACTTGCACGTAACACTGGAATGATTTTCATTTCTCTCACAAATATGAAGTAATGCCCCAAACTCATAGGTATGAAGTAATATCCCAAACTTTGGATAGAAATAATATTCATTCAATAATAATATATTACCAACAAATTGTTTTTCATTCCTTGTTGATTAATATCTTTCCAAATCCATTAACCGAGCACCTTTCTTAAATCTTAGCATATGAAAAATGGAACCATAGTTATCAAAATGGAAAAGCTATCAGTTTAACCATTCATTCGGAATTATGAGAATGAACTGAAATAGGCAGACTAGATAGGTCCCTGCGAAAGAAATGAAAAGGGCAAGCGAACCTTCTCTTTGAATTGAAATGATTGCATCTATTCTCGTCTGTAAACTTTAAAGAGAGGACCATAAGCTCAAGATGGACCCCTTCCCTTCTAAACACGAAATACCCATAAAAGGAAAGGGATTATAATTATACAGAAGCCTCGTTAAGTCTAGCGACTCTCTTCTTTTATCCCTCTTCACTGCCCGCGTACATGGAAATTTGTTTTGTTCTTTCAACTTGGTCGGATAAAACAACAGTATATGCAGGTGAATTTGGAAGCACGTAGTGATTGAAAGGTAGGGATTAGGGACCACGGTTTGTTTTTCATAGACGCCTTGTGGGAGCCATTCCCAGAATGTCAAAATTGTCTACATGCCAGCCAGTATATGTAGTCCTTTAGTGGGTCCTTGGAAAAAGACGAGCACTCAATAACTTGAGCTCTTAATGCTTATGAGACCCTTCTCTCTTTCATGCTTTCAATCGACCAAAACGAGTAATTAAACAAGGCACCAACTCAACCAAGCAGGAGAGCCTTGTGTTATCCATAATATGGCCTTTTGCCTGGAAACAGAGTTTAGGTACTTGCACCTTTTGAGTATCAATTTTCACCTTGTACTTCCTAACCAGTGAATTATACATTTGTAGTAAAATAAGGTCGTGTAGAAGTGCAAAAGGAGTTGAAATAAAGAAGAAAAGAACAGAGATAAGCGTTGGAGAAAAACCTCAAGGACTGAAAAAGAAAGCATCAAAGTCATGGGCCTTTATATGGATAGGGTAGGAAAGGAATCCGTAAGTGGTCAGGAGAATAAACAAAAGAAAAAGAGAGAAGCAACACGCTTGTGGTATACTACATTGAAATCGAAGGGTCCTGCAACTTGTTAGCTAGGTGGCTAGCAGACTGAGAATAAAGTCATCAATTACTCCATCACCATCGCTTCTCTTGTTCAAAATATGGTTGCGTAACTTTTGGTTAAGGGATAAAAGATGGATAACCAGTCTCCCCACCCATGGGAGTCTGACTTAAGTTATCAACAAAGCGATGATTTTGGAGGGTTACCTGATCCTGAGCTTGACTCGTTTCAACGCAAGATATTTTTATTTAGTGATAAGTTATACAAACATGGAGAGACATGAAAGCACATAAGCTCGAAACCTATTGAAACACATGCATCCATACACTATTACAAGGGTCCAGCAAGATGCATTCAGTATTTGAAGAGAAGGAAACAAATAAGAAGTTATGGAGATGGAAACCAACCATAGAATTCAGTATCTTCAGTTCCTTCATAGAACCTCAGCTCAAGCTCCTCCAACCTTTGCTCGTCATCCCACATCTCATCATAACTATCATCGTCATAATAATCCGCAACATCACCCGCAAAAAATTCCCAGGGCAAGTACTCTGAAGAGTATGAATATCCAGAGCCATCGTCGTCCCAGTCATCCATTCCATAGTAGTCCATTACAAAAGGTCCCAATGTTTTCAACTTCGGGAACTTCTTGAGGAAGCTAACATCGAGTTTTACTTCCCAGCATCCTCTCACATCCAAATATTCAAGCTCTGGACAGCCTGAAAGAATTTTTGAGACAACATCTGAGCTGATTAGAAGATAAGCTATCTCTAAACGTTTCAACTTGGGCATGGTATTGGCAATAGCATAAGCCTCATCATCCTGAGTGATCTTGTCATAAGTATCTAATGGGTGCATATTCCGGCACAGACCCACAAGTGATGTACAATGTTGTCCAATGGCCTCTAAAGCACAAGCGCCAATTTTACCACAGTAGCTCAAATCCAAGAATTTGATCATTGAAAGCCTTCCAGCAATTTGTTCAACTATTGAATCACTAATCTCACTCCTAGGCAATCGCAATGTTTGAAGAGATCCAGCACTTGCAAAATCAAGAAAACAGAAGAGGCCCTTGTCATATAGTGTCTGTCAAACCAGACCACCCCACCAAGACTAGTGTTACTCAAAATGCAGGTGTTCATTAACTAGTAGATGAAGACTATCATGGACAACTGAGAATTGCAAGCATGACAATATAGAAACAACATAAAAAGAGGTTCTGATCAGTTTAGCCCATCAAAATTAATAAAGATTTATATGAAATGAAGAAATACGAATGAAATTATTTCTTCACATTGAAATGCAAGCACAACTGAGGGTCCAATAAAAGCTAGGCAATTGAAAGAGGGATTTGAAAGAAAAGTATAGTTCAGCTTACTGCTCCGCCAGGAATAAGAAAATGGAATCATTATGGAGGCCTGAGACACAAAGTTTGCGAATTGATCCGGAGCTTCTCTTAATTAACATGTGAAGCATGCGATCAATGCGATCAATGTAGTCTGGGTGGCACTGGTTACTCCATTCCTCAATATCAATCTCTTGCCAACAATAAGGATCTGAAACAGCTCTACACCACGATTTACAAACTCTTGGGACCACTGTAAGCTTCTCTTGTAGCGAAAGATTGGTGAAGATTAGGCCAAGGGCATCAGGTATCAGCTCATCCCATCGCCGGTACACACCTTCATCCTCCATGGAATCTGCTTAAAAATTAATAATACGGTTAGAATCAGAGCTTATTTAACCAAAAGACAACTTGAATCCCATAAGAGACATCATGAATCCCATCTTATATGGGATCAAATAAATAAAAAGATACAAAATTTACTGATTTAGGAGAATTAGCGTAGAAAATGTGCAAAAATGAAACAAGCGGATATAACCAATGACAGGGCCTGAAGATCTGCATCACGTCCGTAATTACATCATGGAGGTATTTCCTTTCCACAATAGCCAAATACCCTCAAAGAAACAGATGGGAATCGCGATCTTAGAGAGAAAATCAATCAACAAAAGAAAAAGCAGCCAGAAACAAGTGGCTAAAAAAGTAGGGTGAACAAAATAATTGTAACCCAGAAAATAAAAATACTAAACAAAACGAAGGTATTCCGATTATAACAAGGCAAAGACCAAAATTGGGGTAATCGAAAGAGATGACAAAGGAGCAACTAATCTGGATAAAAAATATCTACCAATAATCCAAAGATCGATGCATGAATGACGTCTAGGAAAGCCACCTCCAAGGATCTACCCGGGTAAAGGAACCCACACAAAGAAGATACTCAAAATGTACAGAAGTTAAAGAAAAGCCAACAAATTGCATGCTCACGCACATAGACGCCAATTAACTTGAAACCCCATTTGGCTATCAAAGATAACAAACCAAATACAAAACTGTACGGAGGCTAACAAAACTAACAACAAAAAAGTTGCGTCTTTTTCTTTTCGAGCTGTCTTTAGCTCGGCAACGAAACCGCAAACAGAGAATAATACAGCAAAAGAAAAGAGAACAATTATCAGATACCCACATGGAGGAAACTGAGAACTTTACCTTAAGAACTGCAACTAAAGTTTATCTGGACTCGGATTCTGAAACAAAGTCACCGATTTAAACGCCAGAAACACAGAAGAAGAAAGAAGCAGATAACACACTTGAGTTTCGTGAGAATCAGGTAAACAAACAGAAAGAGAAGAGAAAGCTACAAAAATAGACCCACTACCTACCTATTTAAACGGGGCCATCCATTGTCAATGCGAGACCGAAAGAAGAACAGAGAGACAGAGAGTAAAAAACAAACAAGAGAGTGGAAAAGCAAGAAGAGGATACGTATGTGTAAAACTCCAGCACATAATTGTTTAAAGAAAATGCAAAGAGTGACAAAAAGAGAGTGGCTTTTATAGTGTGTGTGTGTGTGTAGTTTTCGTTTGTAACACCGTGAGAAATGTCAAGCTCGTGGTAAATTATTGTATTTAATTAAATCTTCTAGTTATCAGAACACTTACGGATACGAGGAAAATTAGTTTGAATGTGATTGATTGTCACCGAGATACTGCCTAGATATTTGTGACCAGTTGTTGAACTACGGTGTGTATATACATAATACATGTACACGTATACATATACATATATATATACATACATACATATATAATATATATATATATATACATACATACATATAATATATATATATATATATATATATATATAGACAGAGAGAGAGAGAGTGAGAGAGAGTGAGTTGGTGGTTATGGCTACAAGTTCGAAAGTCCAAACAGAGCATTATGTGTGTATGGTGGTGGTACTTGCACCGACAAGACTGAGGAAGAAAGTGGTTCTAAGGCCCAGGTTGAGTGGGTTGGGTTTTTGTTAGGAACAGTGTGTAGTTGACTGCCATTGAGTTTGTGCTCAAAATTTTGACTTCTTTTACAGTTCCAAATTCCAGAGATCGATTATTCCGAGAAATTGCAATTTACCACATTCGGCTACGTTTACCTATATCTAATTTTTACTCAAGTTCATTGGAAAATTAAAATTGAAAAGAAAAACTTAATTGACCTTATCTGCTAGTTGTTGCGTAAATACTAAATACGATGAAGATGTTTGTAAAATTTTAGATTGGGAAAAGCATTCGATCAACTTATTATTTTAAAATCAGATCAAACTAAGGAATTATAAATGGATAAATATAAGTGAAGATGAGTTTGCTGGGATATGGCAAAATATTGAGTTTTACAAGAAATCAGTTTAGGGGCAACCTGGAAAAGTGAAGCAACCTATGGAGACTGGAGAATCAGCGATGCGATGAGGTTCAGCATCTGGGGCTGAATGATCATAATCTCTGATGTACGCTGCAGTTTTTATTTTCTTTTTGGAAGAGAGGGAGAAACACTTGTCACAGTTGTCAGTAACGTAATAACTAAGATGATCTTGATCAGATTCTTTTTCAATTTTGTCCCATAAAAATTCATCTAAATGAAGCTCATACAAATTAAACATATGACATCACACCTAAATAGAGAGCACACTGAAAAGAGATCTGATTCTCTGGTTCATTAATTCTGGACTAATCTTAGGCTAACTTATCTCAGTCATTTATTTATTTGAGACTTATTATAAATAAATGACTGAGATTAGTTGGTACAGAATTAGTCCAAAATTAGTGGACTAGAAAATTTGAGGGGCACCGAAAATTCCCCTCAAATCTTTTGTGCCAGCAACTCTGGCTCAATCCTGTGTCACTCCATCCTAACCATCCATTTATGTGATAGTTATTAACGCAATATCACCTTTTCTCAATTATTCGGAGATGTGATTCTTTGTGTCAGCAACTCTGGCTTAACTTTGTGCCACTTCATCCTAACCATCTATTTATGTTGGACATCTCTAGATAATTGAGAAAAGGTGATCTTGCGTTAATAACTAGTGCTAGGCATGGCGTCATTATTGTGAATCTGACGTTCCCTCTCTTCTATTCATTGGTACATTATTATCAGACTTTTACCGACGTACTGAAAATTTTATAAGACAGTATAATACAGTACCTAATAAATGATTTAAGCAGCAGACTACAGTGACGTCAAGACGCTCAGAATCTTAAAAGAGTGGTTGCTTCTGACAACGTGAAAAGAGAGTCGGCAGTATACTTGTTCAGAGCAAAAGCGAGACAGTTGGGACAGTCCTTTTTATTCCAATTCTTTTCCTCCATCTAGGCAGTGAGAATTCACCGTCACGAGATAAAGAACTCAATCCGAAGGTGGATTCAGTTTTTGAATGTTACCGTCGTAGTTAATCAGTGTCCATCAATCAGTTCATGGGGCTTTTTTGACAAGCCATCAGTACTGCCTTTCCGATCAATCACTTCCCATGTTACTACTGGGAGGGATACCAAGAATCTTTCCTGCATGTATGGGTCGATGCAATGGGTCGACCCACACAAATAAAATTGCTTTGCTGAAGGCGTAGACTTGAGCAAGCAAATGAAGAGTAGCTTATTATATCCAGCAATCAGCTTTAAAGCCAAATAATTACTCTTTAATCCAATCTACAAGTTATCAAGTGCTGTTTCATAAAATGAAACTGAAACAGAGAAGATGAATTCCAAGAAAAACCTTGGAAGCCTAAATTCATTTTGAATTGATTCTAGCAAAATAGCTAAAACAAAAAGAAGAAGAAGTAAACTAGATTATTGAAAAGAAACAAATATAAAACGATATCCACAAGTAAAAACTGAGATATCAATCGAAACCCTTCTTGTTTCAATCCATTTGTTTTGCAAACAATAATAACTTTATACGCCGGTAGATTCTACTCAGACATATAATAAATTATGAAATTTCTACGCAACAGATGCAAGATTGCTGAGACATGCTATGTTAACATCATTTTTGCCTTTTCTGCCACAAATATCATGTTATAAATCGGCTCAGGAATGACTGTATCTTGAAACTAAAATTTCAAGTTGTTAAGTACAACTATACGTGGTCGGACTAGACCTCGACTACAAGGTCAATCTGGCATAGCATCAACCGAGACAAAAAACCCAGTTGCCGAAAATCAAGAAAGAAGAAATTTATGCTAACACCATTCAGCGCAAACACAGGCATTGACCTGATCAAGGATCTCCAAGGCCTATCATCGTAGGAGGACTATGGAATCTTCCGGAAATGGAGACGAGGAAAAAAAAGATTATTCCGATCCAACTCTGGAATACGACAATTGTCAATACTGAGGTGAAACCTTGTTTTAAGAACCATTGTCTTCATTACAAATCATACGCTCTTACAGGGTTGATAAAAGATGCTATTCCCTGGGTAATAAGATATGTTGTCAAAACAAAGGAAATTCTGCATAAAAAACATTTCTAACAACAATACAATCGTTCCATACTAAGAAATTGTAAATCATAAGACAATGTAACAAAAATGCAACATGGACTCCGCAATTACTACAGATACACATTTTTTCGAATTAACAAAACATAAAAATGGGTCCAAATTAAAGACATGAATCCTTTGCAATCAAAATCCAATAAAAAATATACAAAAGCTTGAGCACTAGGGCACGAGATAAAGGGCGAGGGAATATGCCCCATAGTCAAATCCCATGCTTCACAATTTTCCCAATTGAACAGAACTAGTAATTTTCCATCAAGCCCTTTTAATTTCACATACAAGTGACTTATAATGCAGAGCAGTACTAACCACATAGTAGGGAGATTTAATATTAAATATAAGACAAGAAAATTTTGTAGCACTAAAAGGGAACACATCAGCAATGACTGAGGACATGAGAAAATCATTCTCAATCCACCTGCAAAAGCACCAGTATCCACTAGCAATTCCTACTTTCACCTCCAACAACATACTTTAGCTTGTCAGTTGCCACATATCAACAATTCATCCAACGTACATGTAAAGAAACTCAGAAATTTCTTTCACATAGAAATCATCATCAATTTATCCCACATTAATCTTAGTTTAGAAGCTTCAAGAAAGTTCCTAAATCCACCAAAATTTCAAGAAAGTTCCTAAATCCACCAAAAGTATACTGTGATAACAATCAACTGATAATGGAAGACAACAAAAGACGTACCACTTAATGAGCCAACCAAACAAAAAATGCTGCATAATTGGCACTTTCTCCAGAACCTCTGCCTTGTACATCTTAAGCATTCCACTATTAACCTTGTTCCAAGAATGGACTCCACTGATATCATCCAACATAGGTGAATGCTCCGCGAAGAAACCCTTCTTCACTTTCTTAATATACTCAATGCACGACAAATACATGTACTCCTTCGAGAAATTATCCAATATATCCTCATTATGAATCGACTTAGGCTTCATATACTTGTGATCAATCAACTGGGACGATCCAAATATAAATGGCAAGAAGTGGTAATCATCGAGCCCCCAGACCCCATGAGACCCTGCAGGCTCCAAGCAATAAACCAGTTGCAATTTCCTCATTAAATCAAGATACTTCACAAAAACCCTAGCCACAACAGCATGATAATCCTCTTCCCTAATAACTCCCATCCTCGCAAGACAGTAAAGCCAAGCAGCAAAATTGGTCTCGTGACCCGTACCATAATCAATCCGACTCGAATTACCAAAACTATCGATGAAATAAGGAACAATTTCAGCCGTTGAAGCTTTAAGATCATCAGGCAAAAACCGAAGCATTAAAGATTCACTCGTTTCTACAAGACGTTCGTGCCAGGTTCTGTACGAAACGTTGCCATAGCGAGCAGCTTGATCAACGGGAGGGATTTCGTCAACCCATTGAGCTAGGGTTTCGATTATTGAGACTATAGACTTTACAACGGGGGATTCTAGGCAAGGGTCGGAGATTTTGTGGCTACGGATGGCCTCAGAGAGAGAGACGACGAAGCCGAGAAAGTTTTTGCCGGCATCGGAGTCGTGGAAACAGAGGATGTCGTCGGGAGAATAGATTCTTTTAGAGGGAGGTTGGAAGTTGTAAGGCGGGGAAATTGTGGGGACCTTTCGGGACTTTGGGACTGCAGCGAGGATTATAGCCTGAGAGTTGTTGTTAGGAGGGAGGTTGACGGCCGGATCGCGAATTGGGCGGTAGATTGGGGGTGGAGAGGTTGCCGACAAGGAATCTTGTGGCGGTGGAGGGTAGGATGTTGGGCCACCACACTTGACGCAAGTGTTGGCGGTGCATGGAGTTGAAGAGGTCGCCGGAGAAGTTGGATGCTGGTGGGGTTGATGTGTTAGCAGGTGGCCATCGGGGTCTTCCATGTCGCGGGTGGAAATGGGAAGTGCAAGGATCGATACGATAGCTTTTCTGATATTTATATACAGCAAATGAATTTGATGCTTTTACTCTTAACTTCTCTTGAATCTTATTTTTTTAATAATTAACAAAAACGATATAAAAAACATAGTTTCACGACAATTTCTTATATATTTACAAAAATAAAATTAAAAGTTTCGATCCATTTTCTCCTCAGACGAGGGTAGCGCAAGAGGAAGTTTGGGGGTTCCACATTGCAGGGAGAAGAAACTTGCGCCCGTTGACTCCATGGGCATTGTAGCTTGCTCCTGTGCTTTTGTCCACCAAAACCTGTCCTGGGTATCCCGGGTACGATCCTTTTCCGAATATGCCGGTGCACGCGCTCACTGCCTCCAGCGGCGCGTTTGCTGGACCTTGAAAGTATCCATTGTTAAACGGATTGGTCACCGTTCCCGCCAAAACCGTGGCCAGATTTATGATCATCCCATCGATGCCGACGTCGCCGTTGGGTGCCACTAACGGCGGCGTCTGTGGGCCGTAAATCGGTTGGTGGAAAGGCCACGCACACTGCCCGGGACACTGGCTCACGGAGTTGCCAACCCAAGCGTACGCCAACTTGCCGCTCTTAACCTTGACAGACGCATGGGTCCCACACCTGCTCATGCAGAATCCGTCAACTGCCACATCAGCAGAAGTCAAAACAACGTTGACCGCGTTTTTGACGTCACCGGCTTTTAAGGACAAGGCCTCGAGCTGCTGGGTCGTCAGCGATTTTCCGACGGAGTACTCACCGTCGAGGACTTGATTTCCTACAACTACGACGGAAGGTCCACCCCTGTACCTCCCGGTGGTCTGCCACCACGACGACACAGAAGGCTTCATCGGGGTTTTACTGGAACTGAGAGAGTTGAGGAAGTCAGCGATTACGGAGCGCTGGCTTGGAGAGAACTTGCCGTACCAGAGGAGATTGACGGTGATGTTTCCCTTAAGAAGCGGACCGTTGTGGTACTTGAGAACAAGAGGTTGTTCTTTAACTAAAGCTGCAAGCTTTCTTGTTGTTGCAAGTGTAGGATCGAGGGTGAAGCAGAGCACAAGAAGCCAAGTGAAGGCAGTGAAAGGACGAACGGAAGCCATCAACATGAATGCTATCAAGGTAAATGACAGTGAGAGGGTAAGTGAAGCGATAGAATTGGATTTCGATTTTCGAAGTGATGAAAGACAAAGTGCTTGTAAATGATATTTATAGTGAGAAAGCGAGTGGGTATAGTGGACACAGCTGTCAGGGTGTGCCAAACGTATGAGCGCCGCGTGGGGTTGACCTAGTGAGTGTTAAATACGCTGGAGACTTCACTAATGAAGGGGAGGCCGTGACTTGGGAAGGAATTTGCTTTTTGCGCTTTCATCTGATCCACGAGAGATAACCTCATAGCTATTGGAACGTTCCTGTACAGAGTCATAATCGATTATACAGGAATTTGCTTTTTGCGCTTTCATCTGATCCACGAGCGATAACCTCATAGCTATTGGAACGTTCCTGTACAGAGTCATAATCGATTATACAAAAATTTGCATTTATGTCCCTAGTGATTGTGGAATTCGTCTTGGAGAGCTTTATAAAGAGTTAAAATTAATAGTTCATTTCTTCTAAATTTTGGACTTTTTAATGCCGAGTATTTTTTTTAATGTAAGGTCATATATTTTGTTTTTAATTGTTAATTACTTAAATAATTATTTACCAAAACTTGAAATTTTACTTAACACTCGGTACCCTGCTTTCTTTCATGATGTATTTGAACAGGGAACTTCCTGTCAGATTCGCTTTTGGTGACCTTGCCTTCATTTTATGAGGGCAGGTTGGCTTTAACTTTACTTTTTTTTTTTATAAAGAATGCTTACAACTAAAGACTTCGCTAGATTTGGACCATGTCCTCTTCGTTCTTGCAACTTTAGCAAGCCAAATCCACGGCGACTCAGGGATGGCATTAAAGTTTCTAGCTGTGAAATTAACTACAACATGACCAAATTGCAATTTGCTTGGATAAAGGAGTCCCGACTAACCTTACGTTTCTAAGGATACTAATTGCAATAAAGGGTATTTGAATAGAACAGTCCCCTTAATTAAGATCCGAAATTGACTTGTTCTTATCTCATTCATTTTATCAACTGTTTTTGCCTCACCTATTAATAACATAATTGGACCTGGCAATGTTTGATAAGAACTAACGAGTGAGCCTGTATGACGTGTAGCGCTGGCACCGAATTAAACTTTTGGTAAGATTGGACTGAAATCAAGTTTGGATAAACAGGTCAATTCCATTCCAATTTAGAGTGTATCAAAAAATGAGAGTATGGAGTAATCCTTAGAAGTAAGATATCAATAATAATTCATAAGCAATATGTTGTGAAATTCAGGTTTTTTTCACCAATAATAACTTTCACCCTATTACACAAGTATACAGTTAGTTGACGATTGTATATTAATTACACCAAATAAATTTTTTGGAGTTAGTACGATGCATTGATCAACTTAATTACACCTTCATATAATTTTTCTAAACATGTAATCAATTGCACAATATATCACTATAGTTATACCTGACAATAGCTATTAAATAGACGATAAGAAAAAGAATACCCAAAACAAAAACACCAAAGATTTACGAGGTTCGGACTTTCCTATTCCTCAGACATTACATATTACATAGATACTCCAATATTTTGAAGAGAATAATTACAAATGAAGGAGAAGATACAAACAAAGGAATTCTTATAAGGGAGAAAGATTTGCTAATTTTTAGATGGTTTACAAAGAGGAATGAAGTCTCCTTTTATAGCTTAGGGAGACTCTTCCATTTTTACATTTCTCCAATGTGAGATCTCCCACACTTGCCTAAAAATTCTTGGAAATATGTCACAAAGTCAATATGATACATATAGGATACAAATTTAAATAATTAGATATACATGGATACTAATCTCATGATTGACACGGAATTCTAGTGATATTTTAGTAGTTTTAATTGTTTTATTAGTAAAAGAATATTTTATCCTTAAGTTTTCATCTTTTAGAGTTTATATTATCTTTTGTAGTCACTTGGCAATAACTTTTGTTGGTTTGAAAACATTATTTCAGATTTTTATTTAATTTTCTTTAGTTTTTTGAAGGGTTTCGTACAACATTTAAAAAATCCAACGTTATACGTTGCGTCAGGTGATATCAGAGCAAGGATGTCAACTGGGAGCGATAGCAACGGTCTTCGATCGTGATGGTGTTCAAGAAGCTAGGGCTCCTTTTTTAAGAGATGAAGGGTTGCAACATTTGGAGCAACGTCTAAAGCAGCAGATAGAACACAGATTCCGACGTTTTGAGGAGAGTCTTGAAGAGATTGTGGAACATCTGGATGCTCTAGGAATTAATACACATAGGAAGCAGGATAACTGTAGAAGACCAGGGGTGGAGATTGTATGTGGATGCCACCCAAGACAGAACAATCAAATCAAAACATTTCACACATGCAGTTTTAAAATCCAAGATTAACACACATATAATACATCTCAGAATTTC
>JANZLC010000002.1:5085110-5098031 GCA_026413385.1 Erythroxylum gracilipes
ATGTGATGTATTGTAAGCACTGTTTGAGATGTTGTGTGTGAACTAGTCTGATTTGATTGTACTGTCTTGGGTGGCATTCATATATCCTCCCAGGGGTTATTTGTGTGTTACAAATGGTTGGTTGTTCCTTACACCTCCTCCCATTTAGATATTTGGGAGTTCCTATTAATGCCAATAAGCCAAAGTTCGATGATTTCGTTATATTGATTGAGAAGCTCAAAACACGAGTTAATGCTTGACAACACAAGTTCCTTTCTATGGCTGTCATAGTGACTCTCATCAATTCAGTTTTGAGTTGTATGCACATTCATTGGTTGACTCATATGGTTTTGTCGATGTGATGGAAATTGATAAAGTATTGAAAGCTTTCTTGTGGTCAGGAAAAACAAATAATTATAAGCAGACCAAAGTGAAATGATGTGACATTACTGTTCTGAAGAAGCAAGGAGGTTTGGGGATCACCTCTATTACACAAATGCAGAAAGTTTTACTTTGTAAAAGGATCTGGAGACCTACACTATGGATCAAATGGGTAAATGAATATCATCTAAAAGATAGAGTTTTTGGCAGCTGGATAATTCTAGAGATCATTCTTAGATATTCAACCATATGCTTAGCTTGAGAGACATGGTATATCCCCATATTAAGCATTAACTTGGTGATGGTGAGGATATAAGGTTCTGGTTTGATAACTGAACAAACTATAGTCCATTTATGAAAAGAGCAGATCTTGCTCCACTCAGACGCATAATTCTTGTTATCATTAATTCATAATAGTGATTGGGTTGGAAATTACGAAGATTTTTTCTTACTAGTAGCTTATCTACCAATCATCCTGAAAGAACCAAGGAAGATAGCATCATATGGAATGTTGATTCCAAAGGTATGTCTGCTAATAGAGCTTGTTATCAAATGATTGAGAACAATGATGAAGTTGTGCCTTGGTTTAAAATCTTTTGGAAACAATCTTTAAATCCTAAAGCTGTAATTATCACTTGGCTAGTGATTAAGAGAACTAAAGATAGATGATTTGCGATAAATGATCCACTATGCATCTTGCGTAAGCATACGAATGAGAGAAGGAATCATTTATACTTTCAATATAATTACACAAAAGGAATTTGGTGTAAAATTCAAGTTTTACTACAAATAACTAACTACACTTCTGAACGGGGGGAGACATTGGATAAGATCATTGAGTGTACTAAGAAGGGTAAAGTGGACAGATTGATAATTAAGACAACCTTTACTACAATCATCTATTCCATATGGAGAGAAAGTGATAGAAGCAAACACACGTAAGAGGGGGGTGAATTGTGTGTATAAAATTTTTTCGCAAGTTCTTTCAATTTGTATAATAAACAGATCCTAGTTAAAACAGTAGGAGCTTGTAAGATGATAAAGCCTTCTTAAATGACATGAGCTTATTAGGCAAAAGGAACCTTTTATAGGATAGGACCACAAAAGGAGCCTACTAAATTATACATCTTGTTAAAACAATTTGAAAATAGAAGGCTCTTGTTAAAACTAAAAGGAACCTCTTGCAAGTTGAAAACAAAAGGAGCCTCTTAAAAATAACACACACATACAATATAATGCAAAAATTTAAAAGTAAAGAGAGAAAGAAGAAAGACATAGTCGATTCATACTGGTTTGGCTTACAACCGAAGCCTATGTTCAATTCCTAAGTATCCAACTTGAGTGTTTCACTATAAAAATGGAGTCTTGAATTTGACGAGCCTCTCCATGCTCACAAGTATATATTTTTCAAGGTTCTCTAACCTTTCACATTCGAAGAGTATAATAGGCTTCTAAAAAGCTCACAAAAAAATAACAATTTCTCTCTTTATATAATGATTTCACTTTCTAAAACACAATAGTAATGATATGATTCTCAAGAGCATAGATGCTGCTCAAAATGTTTCGACAATTTGAATATGTTCGTTCTACTTCATGAGTGTTATTGCTCTTCCTTCAATAGTCAATTTCTTCAACTAGTTGTTGCTTCACTCGCATCTTTAGTCAATTGGATGGATTTAACCTTGAATAACTTCGATATCATCTTTGTCAAAAATCTTCAAGTAATTACGGAGCTAATATATGACCTTCATAATTAGTAGGATCCTTTCGGATAAATCATCTCTAATAAGGTAAGTTCATAAAGAAGGTCCTACAAGAAAGAAAGCATATTTCTTATGATTTTTTCCTTTTTGAGAATTAGACCGTTATTTTTACAAGGAAATAAATCCAATTTCAATTTTGAAATATTATATAGATATCAACAAAATTGTTAAATATAAACCTTGAGCTAACAATCTCCCTCTTTTTTATGATGACAAACAATAAAAGATATAATTTTCAAAATTCAAAGAGATAATAAATGATTTTGAAATATACCTGTGATTTTTATATGTTCATTCATAATTAACGAGAGCTTGTCTTTTAAGAACGGAACCTATCGTTAATATATCACAGATTTTCACAAATTTCAATAGCATAATCAATCACATATATATTCGAGCAACATTGAGAAATATTCATTTAGAAATATATCATCATATATGCAAAAAAAATGCAAAAATATATCATATAAACTCTCTTCCTTTGTCATTATAAAAAATAAAAGAGTATAGAAAGGAAATAAAACAGAATGAAATAGAGGAAAAGAGTAAATGATGCATCAAACAAAACCATTAGTATAAATTAGCCAAGCAGAAAGCAAGTATAAACAGAGTTATTGAAGAGATTCACGGATTCTTCTGAGGAAAATCTGCATATCAAGAAGTTGATTTTGTATGCTATCTATTTATTCTTGCATTTGATTTTGATTGGCTTGAATGTTCTTTAGTTGTTGTTGTAGATTTGTACTATTTTCATCTTAAGGATGAACATTATCTTGTTAATATGAAGAAGAACTTATGATTTTTGCTTCTCTTTCAGATTTCTTTTCCACCTAGACATTGTTTTGCAATTTGTATCCGAACTGGTAAGGAATGGAAGGGCGAAACTTAGTTGGTGCATACCAACTTAGATTTGAAAAAGGTACTCCATAATGATTGAAAATCTTGGTGAGCAGTATTCCATAAGGTAGGCAACTGGTTATATTCTTGTGATTCCCTTTATCCACCATAAACTTTAAGATCATTGCAGGGAGATTCATTATGTTTCCTTTCAGCAAATTATACACTACATAAGTGTCTAACAAAATACACCTTTTAACAAAACTACTCCTAGGGAAAATGGAAGTAGCTGATAACGATGCAAGGCATCATGGTAGTAAGTCAAATTGCCTGCTCCAAAGTCTCCCATCTTGGGTATTTTCAGCATTAAGACAAATGGATTTAACAACTTCTCCCAAATCCAGATCATCAACACAGCTCCTATAGGGATATAGTTCTCCCTATACGAGCTATGTCTAGTATATCTCATAAAATCTCTTCAAAAATTAGAATCTCACTTTCATGTGCCCATGAAATAATGACTAGCCTTTCATCAATTACTTCCTTTCTCATGCGTGTGTAGAATGCCCTGACTAGCATCACACACTGTCTCATCTAATTTAAGGAAATTTTCCTAATCAATTGCAATAAGTACGAAGAGATAGGTATATCTATGCTATCAAACATTATAGGAGGCAAGACTTCCTAGCAACTACCTTTCTTTTCTTATGCTATATTTTATAACGAACTTCAGCTTCCGTTGATTGAAACATTTTTGGTTGTATTGATGTCTTTCCTTTTTTTACATCTATTTTTATCTTCTTTGCTCTGTTTTCTTTAGGAATCATCTTTTCATGAAACTAATCATTTCTATCAATAGAGTCTTTGATAGTTTCTTCAGTCAAAGGTATTTTCCTTTCTTTATTTCTTCCCTTTTTCTTTTTCTTGATTCTTCTTCATCTTTCTTTTCAACATCAGTGGTTTCTTTTTATTAGAAAATTTCTCAACTTCCTTTGCAAGACTTCCTCTAGTTCCTAGTTGTTCGATCAATTGAGAAGGTTCTTCATCTGAATCATCATCGTTTATAACCCAATGTACTTGTGAGTAATTGGGGTTCAGTAACATGTGCTTCACCATGACTATCAATAGAAGTAGAAGTTTTCTTTTATCCTTTTGATCTAGTTCGTGCCATTGTAAAAGAGATGGATAAGGTTTAGAAGATTTGAGATCAAACTAGAAAGTTGGAATACAGAGAGTCAAGAGTGGCTCTTCGAAGAGCAATAATGGTGAGTACCGGAGAGAAGTTTGTTTTTGGTATATTAGGTGTTTATTGAGCATTGATCTCGCATGAAAATAAATGATCGTACACTAATATAGGAAGTGTGATCATTTGTGTATCTTCTGACAAATCTGTACTGCTGCTTGTCAGAACTTTGCTCTTGTCTTTAAATGTTATAACGACAAAACAAAGGAAATTACCTTTTTAGAACATATATAATTTTGTTCTATTAAACCAAGAGGAGCCTTCTAAATTAGAAAGGGCCTACTAAACTAAGAAAGAGTTTCTAAAGGATTATCATAGAGGGATCTTGCTAAACGAAATACAAAGACAAGTAAGAGAGAATATTCATACAAAAATAATATTAGAGAGTTTGCACATTCCAAGCTCTTTTCTTAACATACAAAATCTATCTTCAAAGAATGGCTTGGTGAAATTGTCAGCTACTTGATTTTTAGTACTAACATGTAAAAGATCAATTAGTTCCTTCTAAAACATGATCTCTAAGAAAATGATGTTTGATTTCTATATGTTTAGTCCTAGAATGATGCATAGGGTTTTTATAAAGATTTATAGCACTAGTATTATCACATAATATAGGAAAATGAGAAAAGTTTAGAGAAAAATCCTATACTTGATGCTTCATCAATAAGATTTGAACACAACAACTGGAAGTTGCTATGTATTCTGCTTCAGTCATCGAAAGCGCTGAGCAATTTTACTTCTTGTAGGATAGGTCTTATAAGAAATCTGTTAAGAACATTGCATGCCATGGATACTGCTTTTGCTTGGTATCCATGAGATAGTTCACTTTTACACAGCATGGTCCTGACCATATCAACCAAAGTTTTGTTCTTTCTCTCTACAACTCCATTTTGTTGAGGAGTCTTTAGACAAGAAAAGTTGTGAGTTATACCATTGCTGTCACATAATTCTTCAAATTTTATGTTATCAAATTGTCCTCTATGATCGCTTTAAATTGAAGTGATGCAGTACCTTTTTTCTATTTGAATTTTTCTGCAAAACTTCTCAAACACTTCAAAAGCATAATCCTTATTTGATAAGAAATAAACCCATGTAAATCTGGAGTAATCATCTACTAGAACAAAACCGTAATGTTTACTACTAAAACTTTAAGTCCTAGTGGGATCGAATAAATCCACATGCACAATTTCAAGTGGTTGGCTTGTAGATATCATATTTTTAGAAGGAAAGCCGCTTCTGACTTGTTTACCTTTTAAACAAGCCTTACAAACCTGATTTCTTTCAAACTTTAAGGTCGGTAGTCCTCTTAGTAACTTGTTTTTGGACAATTTTGATAGAATGCTCATATTAACACGTCTGAATCTTCTGTGCCAAATAAACGAATCCTTTTCTAGAGAGACAAAATACTTAACTTTTTTTGAGGATATATCTTCTAGTTGAGCATAATATATATTATTATTTCCATAACCAACAAACACAATATTATCATTATGAATATCGACAATTTCACAATGAGATGCATAGAAAATGATTTTGTAACCTTTGTCACGTAATTGACTCACAGTCAATAGATTATATTTCAAACCATCAATAAAGAGAACGTTATCAATGGAGGTAGAGTCAGAATTATCAATTTTACCAATTCTGGTGGCCTTTGCTTTATTTTTATCTGTAAAGACAACATTACCTTCGTCTTTCCTTTCAATATAGTTGAAATGTGACATTTCACTTGTCATGTATCTCGAATGGTCACTTTTAACTATCTATTGATTTTCTCTTGTCTTTGTTTTGAAGCATATCTGCAAAAAATATTATCTCATTTTAGGTAACCCAATTTTTTTGGGTCATTCTGGGTTAGTATTTTGACTTTTCAGTCTTCAAACATACATCTAAGATGATCTCTTTTTACGAAAATTACAAGAATGACTAATGTGACCACGTTTACCACAGTAACCGCACAAAACAAATGAATGATAATTGTTATGATTTTTTCCACTTAGTAGGTTCCTGCTGTTTTGGCTATAACTGCTGCTCCATTTAACAAAGAAGTTTTTGTATGGCCTGATATTTTATTTTCATTGTATCCTATTCCGGCCTTACCAAAAATGCATTTATTGCTACCAAACAATGCATCAAGATTCTTCTTTCCATCAACGAAATTTTTCAGATCTTTCTCTAGAGATAGAATCTTTCCAGCATTTTTCTCCTTTTCAAGTTCTAAGGTGGCGACTTTTTCTTATAACTATTTTACCTTATCAAAATCACTTTTTAGCGGCGTATTTTCCAACTTAGCTACTCTTTCTTCCAGAGCTTCCTTTTTAGAGACCTTTTGCTTATAGTCAATCTCAAGAGATATTCTTAATCGCCAAATTTTCATTTGCAGATTCCAATGATTTAATCTTACTCTTCAGAGATGTATCATTGCTTTTGGACTTCTCAACTTCTTTGAAATACTTCACTGTAAACCTTTTGTACTGATCATACAATTTATTATATGCATTTTTCAATTCATCAATTTCAATATCAGAGTCAGAGTAATATACCTCATCGTCTCCTGATTCAGCCATCAAGCAATCGTTGCTGACTTCTGCTGGTTCTTCTTCTTCAAAATTTTCTGAATCCTCATCTGACCAGGCTGTAGTCATTGTATGCTTTCTAGATTTTCTATTCTCTAACTTGTCCTTTTGAAGAAGAGGACATTATGGTCTTGTGTGTCCAGGCTTCTTGTAGTGATAACATATGATTTGATTGTTTTGTATATTGCTATTATTATTGCTGCCTTTTGATATGAAACTGTTTTTTCTGGCTTTCTTGTTTCCTTCTCTTTTCTTCATCAGCTTCTTTTTATAGAAGTGGGCATATTTTCTGACCATAAAGTTGAACTCCTCATCTCTATCTATTTACAACTCAGTGTCACTTTCATTATCGTTTGATTCGTTAGTTGCTTTCAGTTTCATTCCTTTTTTGTAAGAAGATCCTTCATCTCGCCTAAGCTCAATTTCATGGATCATTAGATTTCCTCATAGCTAGTCAAGTGAAATAGTGTCTAGATCCTTTTCCGTTTCTAGAGCTGTCACCTTCGGTCTCCATTCCTTTGGTAGTGACCTCAGAATCTTCATTACGAGCTTGTCATTGAGATATATCTTTCCTAAGCTCTTTAGGGCTGTGATGATATTGTTGAAAAGTCCAAAAAATGCATTTATGGTCTCTCCCTGTTTCATGCCAATAGTTTCATATTGATGCACTAAAAGACTTATTCTATGCTTCTTTATCTCATTTGTTCCTTCAAACGTGACTTGAAGTTTGTCCTACATTTCTTTTGTTGTAGAGTAGTATGATATCTTTTCATATTTTTCTAGAGACAACGCACATATCAGGTGATGTTTTGTCTAGCATTTAGTTGTGCATTTCTCCTGTCAACATCAGTCTATACTTTTACGTTATCGGAAGTGGGAATTGTACCACCAACTTTAATTGCTTGCCATACTTCGATAGCTATAGATTAGAGATATATGGTCATTCTCTCTTTTTAGTATGAGTAGTTGTTTCCATTGAAGTAAGGAGGCTTTGAAATGAACTGTCCTTTAAAACTTCTCAAGGTGTTTGTCATGATCTATCACGTACAAAAAAATGTGAAACCTTACTCCGATACCAAATGATAAAAGAAAACACACGCAAGAAGGAGGGGTTGAATTGTGTGTATAAAAGTTTTTCGCAAGTTCTTTCAATTCGTATAATAAACAGATCCTAGTTAAAATAGTAGGAGCCTATTAGACAATAAAGCCTTTTTAAATGACATGGGCTTGTTAGCTAATAGGAACCTTTTATGGTATAAGACCCTGCTTAAACAAAAGGAGCCTGCTAAATGATAAATCTTGTTAAAACAATTTAAAAATAGAAGGCTCTTGTTAAAACTAAATGAAACCTCTTGCAAGTTGAAAACAGAAGGAGCCTCTTAAAAACAACACACATACACACAATATAATGCGGAAATTTTAAAGTTAAAGAGAGAAAGAAGAAAGACGTAGTCGATTTATACTAGTTTGACTTACAACCCAAGCCTACGTCCAGTTCCCAAGTATCCAACTTGAGTGTTTCACTATAAAAATCAAGTATTAAATTTGACAAGCCTCTCCAAGCTCATAAGTACATATTTTTCAAGGTTCTCCAACCATTCACATTCGAAGTGTATAACAAGCTTCTAAAAAGCTCACAAAATATGTTCGTTCTACTTCATGAGTGTTGTTGCTCTTCCTTTAATAGTTAATTTCTTCAACTAGCCGTTGCTTCACTTGCATCTTTAGTCAATTGGATGGATTTAAACTTGAATAACTTCGATGTCATATTTGCCAAAAATCTTCTAGTAATTACGGAGCTAATATATGACCTTCATAATTAGTATAATCTTTTCGGATAAACCATTGCTAATAAGGTAAGTTCATAAAGAAGGTTCCTGCAAGAAAAAAAGCATATTTCTTATGATTTTATTTCCTTTTTGAGAATTAGACCGTTAATTTTATAAGGAAATAAATTCAATTTGAATTTTGAAATATTATATAGTTATAATCAAAATTGTTAAATATAAACCTTGAGCTAATAAAAAGGAAGAGGAGAATTTATAAAGGAGTTGAAGTAGACACTCATCAGTTAGCAGATCAGATTGTGAATTGGATTCGAGGGATTTTCATTATCAATTACAAACAAAATTCACTTAGTCAAGCAATGAGAAGGAGCTGGTTGTTGTAATTTTTGTAGTAGCTATTTTTGTTATTTATGTTCCTAATATAATTTTGTAGCTGGATCATATGACTCATTATAGTGGTGTATAGTAGTTTTTACTAGATTAATATAATTTTTTCTTCTATCTTAAAAAAAAGATTAAGTGACTCTTCCATCTTACACTTCTTTTTCTACAATTAGTTTGAGAAATAATTAATTCTTCTGTCTCTTTTATTTTCGAGCCAAACCTAACTGTTAGGATGAATTGAGAGTGAATTAAACTTACTATGGATTCTATTATACCATAAAACAACGCTTAATTCAAATTACATTCTTACTAAAATAGTAAAACAAAATATAAGAATAATGGTCATTTGAATTTTTTTATTTAATCAAAATTCAATCAAACTTTATGCTTTGATATGAAAGGAAAATCAAGTATTAAATTTACTAACATTAAAGACAATTTATATGGGAAACGAAAATATGGTAGTTGGGATTTTACATTCTAGATAAAGAAAAGGTGGCGAGCTTTGAGTTTTTCCTTTAGATTACGCACTCTTTGATTTACTTCCAGTTTGATTAGTGCCAAGAGTTTATCTATATACTGATCATTCACTGGGCATCTCATGGAGTCTCTCGACCAAGAGGGACACTAGCCCAAACGTGGGCACACGAGGAAGAGGGAGGAGGATGCATCGTCCTGGCCGCCGATATTTTACAGTGCAACTGTAATAGGGGGACAGGTCGACACCTTACCTATGGACGAAAATGTCTGGCCTGCTGAGGAGATAATTGAACTTGAGGAAGGAGACATCTTGCCACTGTCCAGGGAACTCAGGGGAGGCATTCAGTTGTCCAAGGCTTTTAAGGAGAAACTCGATAAGCAACGAACAACAGCCGTCGTGGTGAAGCTGTCACCGGCTAGGTTTCCAAACAATCAGCTCCCGGCTGAAAAATCTATGGAAACCCAAAGGACCAATGAAAGTTGTCGACCTAGAACATGATTTCTTCCTCGTTAGATTTATGGATGAAGCTGACTACATCCATGCTTTGATAGCTGGCTTTGGATCATATATGGGCAAACACTGTCGGTGCAAAGGTGGGAACCTTTCTTCCATTCGACGCAGGGGCAAGTTAACTAAGCGGTCACGTGGTTAGGTTCCCAGACCTCCCCATCACACGGTACCACCCAGGAATCCTCACTGCTCTGGGAAATCTCGTTGGAAAAACAGTTAAAATTGATGAGCCTACACTGCAAGCGCAAAGTGGACGTTACGCACAACTCGCAATCGACATAGACTTAAGCATTCCATTGAAAACTAACGTGGAGTTAGACGGTGAGGTGATTCAGGTGATGTACGAGGGGTTACCACTATTATGCTACAAATGTGGCAAAGTGGGTCATAATGTTTCAGCATGCCCCCAGCGCCACCATGATAACAACGTGAGCCCAAACACTGGTGCAGGACTAACGGGGCTGGGGATGACGGTGGAAGTAGCAGTCGGAGGAGTGAAGGGGAGCACTGCAGTAGAGACACCACCAACGGGTGGCTCCTCCAACAGCTACGGGTCGTGGGTACAAGTCCAACACAAGCAACGTCAACCCTCCCAACGACTACAACAGAAGGTTCATAACCCCATACAATGTCCGTCTCCAATGGAAAATAGCAGGGCGTCGCCTCAAAGGTCAGGTTCCAGGTTTACAGCTCTGTTAGGAAAAGAGCTGATGGAGATTGAAGCTGTGATTTCAACCGAGGACACAAGTAATAATACTAGGAAGGGACTAGGATAAAGATTACAAATAAGAGAGGTTCTAGGTTCTGGGAAGCTCCCCTAAAAAACAAGCCTGACTTTTACAGCTACTGAACCCAAGCAAGCTTCCAGAAAGGGGCCCAGAGGACACAAGGCAGTCCACACCCTGCAAACCCAAGGGGAAAGTTTCTGGGCCAGTACTATCCAGGAAAGCGGATCGAATAGAGTCCCTCGTATACAAATACAACCCACCAATCTGGAAAGCAATATAGCTATTGAAATATCTTCGCACACAGAAATGGTCTGTGATAGCCAGATACTGGAAGACAGAGAGGTGGAAGTTGGGGAGAGCCTGCAACTAATGGAAGGAGTAGAGGACTAGGAGGGGATTGCTAGCAGTAGGGAGCTTACCGTAACCCTGCATACAGACCCTTCTAATATAGTAGGCCCATCAGAAATATCGGAAGCCATGCCTCAGGAAGGAAATAATGAGGTGCCGACACAATAGCCCCTAGGAGATGAGATCACGCCCGCTCCCCCAGGAGGTACCATTTCTAGTTAAATAGTCGTTTTCTTATCCGTTTTGTCTATCCTAATTTGGAATTGTCAAGGGGTGGGGGGACCAGTTTTTATGTCATCCTGTGTAATTATCTTCGTATCTATAGTTCGGGTATCCTCGTTTTGATGGAAACCTGAATTAGTGGAACTCGGGCCCAAAAAGTAATTTGAACCTTGGGGTTCGACTACTCGTTCAGATTAGAAGTTGAAGGATTTTCAGGTACGATATGGATTTTATGGAAAGAAGCTTTCAATATCTCGATAATTTTAGCTCACTGTTAATTTATCCATACCACCATCTAGTATGATTCTTACTCGTTTGATTTTACCGTTGTTTATACCAGCCCAAGCCTCCCCCCAAAATTATCTCTGGCCTACGTTAGATTGGGTAGGTAGATCCCACCATAGATCCTGGCTCGTAGGGGGAGATTTTAATGCAAAACTGGATGTAGCAGATAAAAGGGGAGGGGCAAAGGCAACGCGAGTAGTGAACAAGCATTTTCAAGACTGGGTGCATGGGAGTAGCCTCCATGATGGTTACATAGGTTCCAAGTTTACGTGGCACCGAGGAGTGGTTCAGGCTAGGCTAGATCGTGTCTTTGGTTCGACAGAATGGCTCCACACTTTCTCGAAAGCTGTCAATTACCATTTACCCTTTCTAGGTTCTGACTATCGTCCTATGTTGTTTCTTTTTCACCACCCAACGCCTAGACATCTAGGCTCCCAGGCTTTCAGATTCCAAAATGCTTAGCTAACTCACCCAGGATTTGATGAAGTAATAGTAGAACACTGGATTCCAGATGAGACGTCTATGAATAAATCGCTAGCCCACTTATCCCAACACCTCACGAACTGGAATCGCTCAGATTTTGGAAATATTTTCCATCGAAAAAAAAGACTGTTAGTAAGATTGCAGGGAATACAGAAAGCCATGATTGAGGATACTTTGGATTACCTTTTACCATTGGAGGAACAGTTAAGTACTGTCACACTCTCACCCTTACCAGAAAGCCAGATGCGATTGGATTTCGAAGGGAGATCGAAATACTAACTATTACCACACTCTCACCCTTACTAAAAGAAAGAAAATGAAGATAGAGAGCCTCACTGATTCCTGTGGGGCAATAGTCTCAGATCCAGGACAACTTAGCTTGTTGGGACCCGATCTCCGAACCGGACCCCAACCGGAAAGACAGAATCAAATCGAAAACGAAAAGTGAAACAAAAGTCACAAACCGTGCAGAAGCCAAAGAAATCGAATAACAAATCAAATTCACATCGAACTGAAGCGAATCTCCGACATCCGTGACCAAATATTCTAGAAAAGTGTCGCGTTGGAAACCTTAAGACTATCGGTCTAAACTAATCCAAAATTCATGTACATTTTTTTCCCACTCTTATTCATTCTTTATCATTCTCATACAATGCACTTCAATTCCTCAATCTTTTTCTCATAAATTTTCTTAAAGCACAATTTCATCTATAACACCATACATATACAAAAACACTCATTTAAATTCATTTTAATATTTTTAATTTCCACCAAAGGTTCGGGATCCAACATTAGTGAAATCTCAAAAGAATTTCTGAGGACTGGACGTAGCCCACAGTTTGGGGTGAACCAGTATAAAATTTCTGTGTCAAATTCTCTCAACTTTTTCTCATATCTTACTGTGATTTAGTTTT
>JANZLC010000002.1:5131625-5144507 GCA_026413385.1 Erythroxylum gracilipes
CAGGAATGGTTTCGAACCGGAACGTGGGGAGTTGAGGGAGAGAGTCACATCCAGTAGCTCTTAACAGGCGTCTATGGTTGAATTCAGAGTTAACAAAGGTGATGTGAAAGCCTTTGTGGTGAAGAAGCTTAGCTAGCTTTAGCATGGGGTTTATGTGCCCTTGTGCTGGCAATGGGACGCAGACTGCATGAGGACGGAATCTTTCTTCTGCCGGAGAAACCATCTGTGGCTGTAATCTTGTAGTAAAAATGGACCGAATTAAAACAGGTTTGTTGAGATTTATGAGATATTAAAAAATTGACACAAGAAGACCTATTTATAAGCGTTTACGTGTACCCAGTAGTGAACAATTTGTCCACGACTGACTTTCTTTATTATTTCCCCACTATTTTTTAATCGACCGCTCCTTTTTTGACTTTGGTGCGGTCAGGAAAAAATCTCTCACGTCTCTGTATCTATCCGTCTGTCTAGTTTCTTTCCGTTCCCCCGTTCCTAGATGGAGAGTCGGTCGTCCTTGTAAGCAGCTTCATTTCTTTTCTTTTTTGCTTGCGTGGGGTCTAGACAAAGCTTACAAACCAAATTGATTTTAGACAAGTCAGCGACAATTGTCATCCACATGCCATTGGGTTTTTGTTTTTTTGAAAGGTAAAGGAAACTTTCATTAATCATATAAATGAGTTAAACAAGGTGGGATAGACATCCAAAATTTCAAACGAGAGAAATTGCAAGATATTATAGCAAGTTTATGAGCTCCCACATTTCTTCGTCAATTAGTCCAAACAATAGAAATATTAGAATTACTTTCCAACATTAATTGACAATCCTTAATAATTCCCTCAAACTTTGAATGATCCCCTTGGTTTGATTTAATAGCAAGCACTACAAGTTGAGAATCAGTAAAGATACTCCCTCAGTGTTGCATGTTGTTAACCGTCCAAATAAGAGCCTGTCAAACCGCTAAGGCCTCCGTCACTAACGCTAAATGTAGATCATTAAACAATCCAGAAATTGCATGTTGAAAGTGGCCTTCAAGGCTCTAAATGATAAAGCCAAACCCCGGCGTTCCCATACTCTAAAATCTTGTCCCGTCGACGAAAATATGTCATTCATCCAAGCTATCTGTTGCACTTTTTTTTCGACCAGCAGCTATAAAACGATTGGTTGCTGGGCCTCTATTGCCGCTGAAGAACAAAAGCTGTTGCTGCCATTTTTGTTCTTGCGCCAAAGTCCATTGATATAGGTGATCCATTGCAAGTTGCCAAGTTCTTATCGTTGTAGGAAATTGGCCTTTGTTTCTTCCCTCTCATATCTTCCATACTATGGTCGTAAATTTTGAGATGTTTGCTCCATCGTTTACATTCAGTACCTGCAAGAAAAATTCCCTAAAAGAAGAAGCTAGGTTAGCAATAAAAAAAATCACCTAACTCTCACACCTCTCTTGCCCTCGCACACCCCACCAAGTAATGATTGACATCTTCCACTTCCTCACATAGCATTTATCATCCACCTGCACTCCTCTACGAGCTAGTTGTACCTTAGTAGGTAGAATGCCATTAAGAACTCTCCATATGAAAACTTTAACTTTTGGATAAGAAGCAATATGTCATAATTTTCCCCAAAAATCACCCTCTTCTACCGTACCACCTCTACCCAATGTTTTCAAAGTTACATAATAACAAGACTTTACTGTATACCTCCTTTTTTTTTTATCAAAATGTCAAACTCAACTATCCTCACACTCTCCCCACTGAATTAGAATTGCAAGGATATCCCTACTATCTCTACGACTAAACATGCACATAACCTTTTTCACACCATACCCTCTCATCTCTCCTAAATAACTCACGCACTTTTAATGTAGGACTCACAGAAGTTGTTCCATCCTCCACCCAAAACTTCCCATCTCGAGGTATCCATGGGTTCATACCTATCCTAATTGTCTCCCCATTACCCACTCTCCACCTCACTCCTTTCTTCAAAACATTCTTAGCAAATAACACACTTCTCCACGCGTAGCTAGGATTATGTCCAATCCCGACGGCCCAAAAAATTCCCTTGAGGGAAGTATTTAGATTTGAGAATCCTAAATAGAAGAGTGTTAGGAGCATGTAAAAGTCGTCACCCCTACTTGCCAAGCATACTTATATCTGCTGTTCGGCTTCAATCGGTCGTTTTCTGAATTTTATACCAGTTCAATTAGATTGAAATTGTTTTGTTGTAGTAAAGTTTATTTTTTATTTTTTATTTTTAAATAAAAACTAAATCTTGTTTAATTATTAATATCAATATAGCTAATAATTTAAATTTGATTAATTTCTTATACAATATTTATCAATAAATTATTTTATTTTATTAAAATAAATATTTTTTAAAAATCAATGTTTAGTTCAAATATATTTTAATTATTAAATAAATTTTTATTTGAATTATATATTTTTTGAAGATATTTTAGATTTAATTATATTTATTAATAATTCTTTAATTAATTTTCCTTAATTTAATTACTAAAATTAAATAAATTATTTAATTCATTTTAATTATTCATAATTTTAATTAATTAAATATGATATTAAATTAAATTATTCATAATTCTTACTAATAATTACTATATTAAATATATATTAGTTAATAGTAAATCAGATTTTTACTTATTTTCATGTATATTTATTTCATACAGGTAATGTAAGTTAAATATTAGAATTGAGAGAACATGTTATCTGTAGATTAAACTTTCTTATTTCAACTTTTTCTCAACTGCGAAGTTCTTTTAAACAGTTTTAAGAGAATGAAAGAGCAAAAAGGCTAATATTATACTTTGTCGGGTTCACCTGTTGGAAACTCAACAAGAAGCCTATTATTTGGGCTTTTTATGCCGAAACACTTCCACAGCCCCCTTGCGCCAATTAGAACAGTCAAAGACCAATCCTTGAGAAGACCCCTCCACTCCGTAGCCCTTTCTATGGATATTTCTTTGGAATTTTCCAAACAGTTTGTCTTCGTGTTCAATAAGAGCAAGAACAAAACCTTGAGCATCTACATCCTAGGTTTTATTCTCTTTCATACTTCAATTTTGCTGTAATCATACTTTAATTAGAATCTAATACGAGCTTTTAATCTTTAATTAATAAAATCTTCACATTATATAAAGGAAAAGGATTGTAATTTATTTATCAAAAAAAAAGATTGTAATTTACTAAATTCGAGAAATATTACAAAAACATCCTAAATATTGTCATATTAAGTAATAAATAGAGTTTAAATTTAAGTAATTTTATCTTGAATAGCCTAAAATAATATATGTTTACTCACAATAAATCCACATAATAGCTATTTTTAAAGTTAATTATCAAAATATCTCAAATTTATTTAACTTTGTAATACTAGCTTAAAATTTTAAAATAATACTAAAATATTCTAACTTTCAATTTTAAACAAAAAAATTAATGTTAAGTTCTTTATTAACGTGAAAAATGTGAAAAGTCATGCTAAGAATTTTTTATATTTTTAATTACAAAATAGTAAAATTTACACATGAAACAAATATATATGACAGTTATGCAATAAAAATATGTCTGATGTAATTCGTAACGTTATTTACACTAATAAATAATTTAATATCTTATTATTGTTACTAAAATTGAAAATTAAAATATTTTAGTATCTTTTTTTTAATTCGACTTATCTTTACAAAATTTACAATTAACCTTTTCTTTTACTTGTTTTTAGGGCCTAATAGGATCCTAGACATCCCTTTACACCTTAGAACTATAGGCAACCACGTAACGAGAATTTGTATCCATGAACCACCCTTCTAGTCAAGTACTAATAAACTGAATTGCTAATTAGACGTTTCTTGCTCGTACCGATTAGAAGTAGTCTGAGAAGTGTAAAATGCTCCCTGGTTTTCTAATTCTCAACTGTCACCATTACCAAGGTATCATTTAGAAAACCTACACGAAACCCTTCAGAAATCTATATATGTAATTTGCCATCGCACAAATTTAGATAAGTGGAGACGCAGTATCCTCGACAAACTCTAGCTCAAGCCCATCAAACGTTGGCGGTAAAGGTCCATGTCCAGAGCCGAATGCCTTGATGTGATCTTTGAGAGATCTCTTGTGCTTGAAGTCGGAACCGCAAATGCAAAGCCAACGTTTGCCACAGTTTTTTTCGTGGGTGCGCCAATCACCTTTCACGGCCAAGAATTTCCCACACTTGCGACACATGAAAGGCTTCATTCCGTGCTTTCTCTTGTAATGAGTCTGCAGAGTTCGAAAATCTTTCAGAGGCTTGGCTTTCGGGTGTTCTATATTGTTCTTGCAACCCTCTGCACAGCAGTAACATGGAATGCTCAGCATGGCTCGTGGCTGTGTTCCCTTCAACGATTCAGGCCCTCTTCGGTACTGTGATCCATGACCCCACATGTGCATCTGCCATATAAAAATCAACATTACATGTCAAAACTAACGTAGAACTTAGAAGCAACAAATTTGCGATTGGAACTTGATGAACCTGAAGATTGTTGTAGCGATTGAAAGTTTTGAGGCAGATATGACAAGAAAAATGTGTAAAACCGATGAGAATCTGTTCAGGAGTTGGTATCCAGTATTGTCTGGGTGTTATTTCTAGATTATTAACACCCATCACCGATGTATTTATTGAACAATCGGGAAGTCCAATATGTAAGGCCACAGTGACATCCTCTTTGTCGCCAGGATCGCTAACTAATGAGCTTAGTAATGGCATAGGTTCAACTTCAGGAGAAGTATGATTAGTGCCTGGAAAGAGATCAAGTGGTTGCAAAATTTCAGTTTGAATAGTGAATGAAGAAGCTAACGAGGGACAACCTGAGCTGCATGAAACATCTGAAGGCTCCATGTTATTGCACTAGCAGCACACTAACATATATGAATGGTGAAGTAGAGTATTGAATTTGCAGGTTTTAATTTATAGGGATAAATAATAATATTCCAAGGCCTGGACGAGACAAGGGAAAAGGAGTAGAGGCCTGGTATAGCTGGAGAATAATTTAGTTGAGTGAAAATAACCTTTGTCATGGGACGTCATTACTCTACCCTGAATATATCTCATTTCCACATTTGATACGATAACGAAGTGACCTTAATTTCTGTGGACCATAGTTTCTGAATATGGCAAAAAATAGACTACAGGTGTATAAGAATCTAAGGCTCGCATACACATATTTGGCAGCCATTGACAATGGATGCTGTTGCTTGCGCGAGAGAGAGAGAGAGAGAGAGAGAAAACTTGAGAGAGATTGTATACAGGACGGTGGTGATTAGTTCCAGTCCTGGACGAGCGTGTGGACCTATCATATTTATTCAACACAGTAATTAAGTCTTGTTTTTATTGACTAATTTGGTTAAAACTATAATAAATAACGCCCACATACATTGATCACGAAGAAGTTTCAGTTCCTATGTTCTTGTGTAGAGGTCAAGTTACGATGGTGGTGTATACCCGCGAGGATCAATACTTGTATTTGTTGTGCAAAAGTACAACATGCATGCCTAAAGACATTCCTGGAACACTCAACATCATGGAATTGCTTTGAACATGTTGTGTTAGAATCAAGAAGCTACATCGAACTTATTGAGCCTTTTTCCTTGCGAGGACGAAATTGGACACCGGAGAGAGAGATAATAAAGGAAAAGGATCATTAGTAGATTGAACTAAAAGCGCCAACTTGATCAATTGCAAGGAAGAAAGTTTCTAAATGCTTAACTATGATGATTCTGATTATCCTGAATTAAGCAGGAGGGAATAATTTAATCAGAAGTAATGTAATGAATGAACTGTGACATAATTTCAATCTATGTATTTAATAAGCTCCATTTGTACTTTAACTAATGGAAATTTTGAATATCCGAATCGGTATACTTCCAATTAGATGACTAAACCCGATTAATTAGTAGCTCTGATAAAAAATAAATATTTTTGAACCATAATTAAGTAGACATAATTGATCTGAATTTATAGTCAAAACGGACCAACATGAATCCATATAAGAAATACTAATATTAAGTATGTCTTTCGAATTTAATTCCCTATTTAATACTTATATTTCTTATCTTGTTCATACTTCATAACCATTGTATTAATCCAACTCACTTTCAAATTCTTCAAGATTAAGAATAATTAAAATGAAATCAATACATATAAACAGAACAGAATATTCTTTTCTTTTCGCTTTTTCTGATTAGTTTTTTGGGGCAATTATTTTAATAAATGAAGGATCAGCAAGAAAAAGAAAGGAAAAAAGGAGGTTATATGGGAACAAGTCCACATGTTTTGGTGCCGTAGCGCTGTGGTGGAGAAGCAGTCTCTTTGAAGCAGTAGTGACCACATAAAGGCTACAGCTTTTGGACCAACAAAATACGCCAAAGGCTGAGGGAAAAAGGTCAGGTCGGAGATAAAATGTGAGAACTGAAGAGCGAGAATTTGACAAAGATTATACAAATTATGTCACCAAATCATGTGTATATTGATCAGTTCTCTTAGTATTAGGTTTTCGGACTTTCTGATGTCACTGCACCAGCTTCGGTTTCCGATGTAGCCTGCGGCGTGGTCTGTGAATCTGAACCCAAACACCATCACATTAACATCTGCCAATTAACTCGTGTATACATGAAGGTAACATCTGAACGCTTTATATATATATATATAAAAAAAAAAACACGTGTTTTTAAAAGTAAAATTTTAGCAGAACACATTTTTAATATTAGCGTCACGTCAATCTATAGATTAACAATAACACGAATTCAAACAGAAGAGGTAAAGATTATCTTTCGTTAATCAGGATTTAGTTCAACAGATATGCAGTACATGACGAGTATACTATTGCCAATTGCGAGTTGTATATACTTAAAAAGAGAAGATAATGTATGCATAGTTTATAGCAAACATGGGGACTCAGGTGGGCCACTGAACAAGTTGACTGCATCTTCAGAATCAGCCATCATCTTGATACTGAAACCACATGCAGTCACTATTTCACGTACACATATGTATACAATGCTTCTCTGTCATCACTTCACACTATTGAGTATTGACCCATTATCTGGGTCACTGAAATAGCCAGACAGCTCATCCACATGGTTGAGCTTGCCATGCGGCCCCCCTAGGCCTCATTCATATTATGCTATACTTTATCTGTGTTCCAACAAGTTTATGCATTGTTAATGTGAAGCCTAAAGCCCAATGTGATAATTATTTAGTTACCTGTAGAAGAAGGGAAGGATTGTCTTGTGGTGGGTGATTGCTGTTGTTGAAGAGGTTGTGGAGGGAATGTAGGAGTAAAAGAGCCCTCCATGGAACCTGGGTAGTAAATATAAGAGGGACCAAGTACATGTTGAGGAGATTGATGAGTTGTAGAGAGCAATCCTCTTGGGGGATGCATAGAATAGCCATAATAGTATGGCGAGCCCATCGTGGAGGAGGAGGATGCACCGTATAGTTGTTGATAGTACTGAGGCTGTTGAACTTGTGGGTTGTAGACAACCTAAAAAACCAATCGAAATTATGATGTCACCAGTAATTTTGTTTTCCTATGACAAACAATGAATTTAACAGAGAAGGAGACAGACAGACAGACCTGGTGGTACCCATAGTCAGATGAGTAGGGTGGATACCTGCAAAAGTGGAATCAATTAAATTTAGGTGTAGAGTATAGAAGAAGAGCGAAATAGTTATTTCAGAATCTACTTCCTCTGCCATTTGGGGCCTGCCCTGAAGCAGATGTTACCAACAGATAATGGTGGTTATGGTGGATAATATTAGTTGGGATACCATGAAACCGATGTCATGCCCAACTCTTCTGAAATGTTCCAACGTTAAGTCGAATCTTCCATATCATATGGAGGAAGTGAATTTTTAAACTTTATTTAGTGGTCCGCAATCATACAAGGTGGCCCACAATTCTTAGTCTACTAGCTACTAACAGAGCACAGCATGTCGACTATGTCATTGTGTCGTTGCCTTATTCGTCCAAAGGAGCAAGGATATAGTACCTCCAAATGCACTCGTGGCTTTGGTAGAAATCTATCCTTTTTTTATTGGGAAAGTGTTAGACCTAACATTGTTTATAGAAAACATTGTTAGAGGCTAACTCGTTCATGCGCAAGCGGGTTGAGGACACGAGGCCTAGTGAAGACAACCATAGGAGCACCTATTTGACTAGAACCTTGGTTTTGACTACGAGGACTGTTCGTAAATGCACTGTACTGTGCGTTACAATGTACAGTAGCACATTTTTCACATCCGACTAAGTGCCACAGGACCAGCGACATGGATTGGACGATGGCCCCATTGGAAATTACTCTTTCTACTTGGAAGTTTCAATTCATTTCAACCCTTCGCACTTGGTTATGTCATAAGCTTGTGCATATGATTTTCCTCCAAAGTCATGAACTATAACGTCAAAATAAAATAACTTAGAAGGTATCATTATAACCTAGGTAATTCCCAAGGTGAGCTGACCCCTGCATCAGTGAGTAGGTAAGGTCGAGTAGCTGTCAATGATCATGTCTAAGCTTGTGCTGTTGTGCACTTCATGAGGGAGCATTGCATTCCCCACCATTTTATTAATTTATTTTCGTATTGTTTCGCTGTGGTGACAACCGATACAAAGTCATATATACGATATTTGTTTACTGGCTGACAACTACTGTACTCAGGGACAAAACTGAAACATAGAAAAACGCGTTATTTCTTTGCCACTTTAAGATGGTATGGACCATTTCCTACAAGTAAATGTGTAAGTTTACTAGCTTGTGTCAAACAGAAAGTAACTACTAACCCGTAACGGGGATACATGACAGGTGGCGGTAGGGGCGGGGGGGGGGGTGGGGGTGGGGGTGGAGGAATTGGCGTCGCCGCTCCTCTATACGACGGTACACCCTGTGAGGTACTCCCCTCGAACATAACATTTCCACCTTGTGACCTTCCTGTATAAACAACAATCACATTCGGAAAAAAGTTATTACACACATTGTAGAGTATGGTCTTCTTGGTTTTAATTTAAATACCACATTGTTTTCTTTCTTGGCCTATATTGAATGATATGATACCAATCATTTAATGAAGTGTCAGAAGGCGTAACTGATTGGACCTCGTGGAGGCGAAGGTCTTGGCCGTCCAAGTGAAGCGATATTGCAATTTGCTCTTCGTCCGTCAATCATGGGGCTTGGATCAGAACAAGCCCTTCGAGCTGATTCAGGGTCACGAAACGTAACCTATATATTTGTATATGATCAATCAAAAGAAGGCCTTTACTTCCAGCAGCAATGCACAATAAATTTCAAGAACTTGTCATAAAGATGAACTGAACTTACGAATCCATATCCTTTAGACTTTCCTGTGTTTTTGTCAGTGATGATCACGGCCTCAAGAATCTCTCCAAACTGCTCAAAGTATCTGCGCATTTCTTCAGTTGGGGTCTCCCAAGCTAATCCTCCAACAAACACTTTAGTAAATGTGGTGTCTCCGAACTGAGATCGATAATGTGGATAAGCCATGGCATGCAAATGACCAAAATCACAATCGACTATCCTTCTTCATGCATGAATTTTCAGTATATCACTCATATAGCCATATCCGCTGCTCCTTTTTCCAACCCCATCGCTTCCACAAACACTTGTGCTTGGCATGCGTGCCTGTACCCTCTACTCTAGCACCATTCCCTTATCTTTCCTCACGATCACACCATAAAAGAACTACTTCAAGAGATTTGTGCACACGAAAGTGACTGATTGAGCTAGTTTATGATGTTTTTAACAGACGTTGAGGATTGGGCGGATTGGTTAATTAAAAAAGAGACAGAGCAAAAAGGGTTGGCCTAGAGAGAGGAGCATCCGTCAGCTGCAAACTCTTATTTGCTGTCTAGGAAAAAGATGATAAGAGAGAGAGTGACAAACAGAGAGATGAGAGAAAGAGAGAGAGAAAGAGAGTGAACGAGTTGGCTTTGTATATCAAATAGACAGCTGCGTAAATAAGCACTTGGAACCTGTCCTCTCTGTCACAGCGTTAATATGCTCCCCCACTCCGATGAATAATAATCCTTTCCAATCTTCAGTTTTCCACTTTGGTCACTGGTCTTGGTTGTCCTACATTTTTTAGTTTTAAACCTGCTGTTGAATTTTTCACTAATAATAATAATTCACCTTAAGCAATGTTGTCTAGGTAAATTTTTAAGAAAAATTACAGGGGTCACAAATGATCCCACTTAAAACTCAACCTCTTAGACTTAATCTTCCTAGACATATAATTTAATAGCACAATAATTGACTACAACAACTATATCTGACAATAACTATTAAATAGACAAATAAAAAAATCATAATTTAACAAAGTTAAGCAAATTATGCCTATTTTCTCGAACACTAATAAATTAATATTTCACTATTTTAAGGAAATAATACAAGTAAAATATTATAAAATGAGATAAGGAATTTTTGTCTTAAAGAAAGATAATTTTGGGATGACCAAAAACTAAATGGAGGAGGGTTGTTTTATAAGTAAAATAACCTCCTACAAATCTATAATTTCTTAATGTGAGATTATGGGATGAGCCACAATATTTTACTACTCAACAAACCTCCACATTGACGAATTCCACTTTTTCAAATATCTAATAAAACTTATCTTTAATAGTGTTTTTAAATGCGCTTTACAATGCCTATCTTCAATTTTTAGCAATATTAATCAAGTCCAAATAATGTTGGAACTTGACTGTAGTCATCACCTTTGTTAACTTTTCAGTACGATTCTCAGTAGTCTTAATCTTTTAAATTGCTACTCCACCTTCTTCTAAAACCTCTCGTACAAAGTAATAACGAACATCGATGTGCTTCGTCATTGCATAGTAAACTTAGTTCTTTGCCACAAGAATAACATTCTAAATATCACAATACACTTTGATGTACTTCTGTCGAACTCCTAATTCACCAAGCAATCTTTGAAGTCAAATTGCTTCCTTTAAAAACTATGTATCTGCCATATACTCTACCTCCGTAGTCGATAAAGCAACTGTTGACTGTAAGGTAGACCTCCAATTGTCTAGTGTCTTTGTAAGAATAAACACATAGCCAGTAATTGACTAACGCCTGTCCAAATCATTAACATAGTCGAAATCACAATATCCAACTACACAATGACTATCTTGATTATTCCGCTGAAATACCAAACCAACATCTACAGCGTTCATAATGTACCATAGAATTCATTTCATAGCTTGCTAATGTTCCTTTTCAGGATCATGCATATACCTACTCACAATCCCAACTGCCTGTGAAATGTCGAGCCTTGTACATACCATATCATAAATCAAGATACTAACAACATTTGCATATGATGCTTTTGACGTGTATTCTCATTCTGCATCATACTTTGGAGACAAAGATGCACTGGGTTTGAAATGAGGACCGAGTGGAGTATTGACAGGCTTTGACTTTTCATTCAAGCTAAAACGTTTTAGTAACTTTCTTAGATACTGTTTATGAGTCAAACAAAGTCTCCCCAATTCTTTATTTTTGCTTATCTCCACGCCGAGAATCTTTTTGGCTTCACCTAGATCCTTCATTTCAAATGTCTGATTCAACTAAATCTTCAATTTCTCTTAGATTCTTTAAACTATCAGCATATCGTCAATATACAAGAGAAAATACATGTAGGATTTATCTTGTAGCTTGTGAAAATACACACAGTGATCGTATTTAGTTCTTGTGTACTTTTTTCCTATCATAAACTTTCCAAATCGCTTTTACTACTGCCTCGAAGATTGCTTCAATCCGTACAATGATTTTTCAAGCTTGCACACCATATTCTCTTTTCCAGAAACTTTAAAACCTTCAAGCTGAGTTATATAGATTTCCTCCTCTAAGTCTCTATGTAAAAGCGCAGTTTTTACATGCAATTGAACTAGTTCCATATCAAACCATGCTATCAAAGCTAACAAAATTCGAATGGAGGAATGTTTTACAACTGGAGAAAAAAATTTCATTATAATCGATTCCATCATTCTGAGCATAACCTTTGGCCACCAGCCTTGCTTTGTAGCTAACATTATTCTTATCAGAAAATCCATCTTTTTTTGCATATACTCACTTGCATCCAATTGCCTTCTTTCCCTTTGGGAGACTAGCTAGCTTCCACATCTAATTCTTATGAAAGGAATGTATTTCTTCATTCATGGCTATCTTTCACTTATCTTCTTCTGAACTTCGGATTGCTTCTTTCTAAGAGGTAGGAATGTCATTAATTTAAATTGGGGATGCATAAGCCATAATATTAGCATAACAAGCAAGTACTTGAATGTTCCTTTTTGGATTTTTCAATGCAATTGGTAATTGTTGTTGCGGAAGTTCTTGGGTTGAAACCTCTTTTTCATCTGTCCCCTCTTCTACAAATCTCACATCGGTTGGAGAGGAGAACGAAGTACGCCTTATAAGGGTACAAATACTTCTTTCCCATAAACGTATTTTTGGCTGCAGAAAGAGCAAAACCGTAAGGGACTTGTCCCGATGGGCAACTCAAAGTAAATATCTGTGGGAGGGTGGTTTGGGCTGTTACAAATAGTATCAGAGCCGGTTCCAGACCCGTTATACCGACGGGGACTTTAGGTGTAATATCCCAGATCATCCGCTTACAAATATTATTCGCTTTGGGCCTTGGCCCAGCCAAGCCCTCACGATTTTTGCTTTTCTCGAGGCCTTCCCAGGAGATCACCCATCCTAGAACTACTCTTGCCCAAGCACATTTAACCTCGGAGTTCTAATGGGATCCGATGCATTAGGTCATGGAAAACACGTCTATAAGGAAGAGGTATCCGTACCCTTATAAGGCGTACTTCGTTCCCCTCTCCAA
>JANZLC010000002.1:5152133-5166985 GCA_026413385.1 Erythroxylum gracilipes
CGCAGTTGGCTAGCGCGTAGGTCTCATAGCTTCTGAGTTATCCTGAGGTCGAGAGTTCGAGCCTCTCTCACCCCAACAGTGCATTTTGATGGGACAATTTCCTAATTCTCACCTCAGCCCTAAATTTTCTCTCTGACGTACGTAATTCAAGACTGCTCTTCATCATCGTGTCCTATTCTTCTTCCTTGGGTACAATCATTTGCTTTTTGCATTTGTCTGCATATGCCACCCGGCCTGCTGTTGCTTGTTATGTTAACGTTGAGTTTGGATGCTGAAAGCTCTAAGCTTTTGGATCGTTATTTCAAATGGAGAAGAAAACAACACCTGGCATGAGTAGTCATGTAATTTGCTGCCTGTCATTTTCTTTTAACTTGTGAATGTAGAGCTATGGACTTAATTTCGTCGGTGATCAATGACAACATTCCAGTGTAACATTCAGTCCCATACCCAAAGTAACTCCATTTTTTGTAACATAAAGACTAACATGGTTATAGTCTTTACCAATTCACCGTTATACCCATTAGTGTCATAGCTTTAACTTCAGTTCAGCAGCATCACCAATCAGCTAATCAACAAGTTGACTGCGATGGTTCAACTTATTTGCCATTAACATGTGGAAGAGAACTTTTGTCAGTAAGTCGTGTCACTTCAAACACATCTATGCAACTCTTCTGGCGGTGTATCAAAAACCTTCAGACATATTTAAGGTGGAAGAAAGGGTTTTGGACCATCACGTTCATCGTCAATTTGTGTGCTATGATAAACTGAGATTATATGGCAATTTTGGTGAATAAGCTTTCATGGACCATCACGTTCATCGTCAATTTGTGTGCTAATCGATAAACTGAGATTGGGGCAAGTTTGGTGAATGAGCTTTCATGGACACTATTTGAGTCAGAGAGTTACTGTTCATAATCCATGTATTAAAAGTAAGTGATTGAGAGAATTAAAAGGAAAACAGAACAACGATATGGGATTTTGTAAGACAGTGGTTAATATTGTTTCCAATGATATTTTCAACAGATTATGAAATGATATTGGCTAATCAAATGTTGTTAATAGGATAATTCAAATCAATTAAATACTTAAACTTGACCAAAATTACTTAATTCCAATTCAAATTAATAATATAAGAACTACCATAAATTATTAGTTTATGTTAAGTTTAATTTGTTTTGGTTAAGTTTAAAAATTGGGTTGAATTATCACGTTAATAATATTTGATTGAAGAGTACAAATCACATTTTGTATTTCACTTTTATTTTTAACTGAAATTTAAGAAGTAATTTTTTTACAAAAATAAAAATTATAAGGATTTTTAAAAAATGTCTTAAAATACATAAAAGTTATATATTTTTAACCTTAACTTTTAATCCTTTCTCCTAAAAATAATAGTATATTTAACTACTTTTGTTAAAAATTTAAAACTTGGCGTAACATTCGATGAATCGTATGTCTCCATTTTCTTAACTTTGTCCTGTAGTTTCTTCTTTCATTTCTTTTTTGCCTCGTATGTATCTAGCATTGAACGTGAAGTGTGGTTGGTGCTATCACTCAATGCTTTAGTTGCTATCGCCGTTTTTGTGATCCACATCCCTTGGTGCGGCTTTAATTTATCACTTGTATCAATCTTTTCCTACATGAAGGTATTAACGAACACCCTAAAGATATGTCTAAAGCAAGAGGAATATGGAACATGTGGATATTGGAAGCTATAAAATTTTGCTTGTCAGGATAACGAGTTATTGCATTTTATATACGACAAACATATCCAAAACAGGATAAGTTTCAAGGTTACTAAAAGTTTAAACATTTGCACAGAATGATTTTACCACATTTATCTTCAGGCTTTAATTTTTATATACATTGCAGGAAAAAAAGATGCCTTTCCAATCAATCAAATATGGAAGATGACTGTTGAATTCAAACAAGAGTGGCTAATTGTTTGATCTATTGACAAGACAACCATCATAAAAGTCTGAATCGTAAGATGGATAGAACCACTAAGCCCAAGCTATCACAACATACAGATTAGGATATTTTACTTAATCATAGGAGTATTTGTTTGTGCTAAGGTCAGGATGTAGCTTGAAATTGACAGACGTTTCACAATAAATGAAATACAAGGCGGGTTGGGTAGATGGAACTATCAGTCATGGTGAAATAGGAATGTATTATATAAAGTTGAGTAACGCGAAAGTTTACATCAGCAAAATTGTTGGAACCAAAACACTGACTAAAGACTAGTGATTAAAGACTAAAGAGTAAAGACTAAAGAGTCTAAATCAAATCGCATTAACTCCGGTTATTATTCCAACGACCTGCTGCTCCGGTCACTTACTACTGTGTTCTGCATTACTACTGTATGCTACAACATCCACCGTGACAAACTTTGGTGGCGCGTTTGCTGTTGGCAGAGCCTCGTGCGAGGGCTCGGTTGACACTTCAGAGATGATGTCTCCACTTGACCTGGCGGGTCATCAGGCTAAGAAGGGGCGTACGAGAAAGCGTGATGACGACCTGCCCCCGTTGCTACCCTCTTACATTGCGGCGATAACAGGAGGACTGTCGGACGTTGGAGCTCCGGGATCGCCTGCACGGCCAGAGGACGTGCCAGTCGATGTTGAGGCAGGGGATATTACGTCGACCCCAGAGGCCCCCGACGGCCACATCCTGCTCTGCAAGGTAAGCTCGATAAACAGTGGGAAAAGGCGGTGATTCTGAAGGTCCTGGGCCGACGGGTTGGCTACACCGTGCTCAGTAACCGCTTACACTTACTTTGGAAGCTCCGGGGCCGAGTGAAGATGGTGGATCTCGATAATGAGTTTTTTTTGGTTAAGTTTCACGAGGAAGGTGATTATCTCCGGGTCCTTACCGAGGGGCCGTGGACGGTCTTCGGCCAGGTGATTGTCGTCCAGCGCTGGAGCCCCTCTTTCCGTCCCTCCCAGGCCGTGATCACCACTGCGGTCGTCTGGATAAGGATCCCCAACGTACCGATCGCACGATACCATCCGCAAGTCCTCGAGGCTCTGGGAAACCTTGTAGGGCACACGGTTCGTATTGATGAGGCATCTTGCTTGCTAACCGGGGGAAGTTTGCGTGCATTGCGGTGGAGGTCGACTTAAACCGACCATTGACGCCGAGCGTGGAGCTTGATGGAGAGACGTTACTCATCTCATATGAAGGACTCCCTCCGGTGTGTTTTAAGTGCGGCGTGGTTGGCCACTCCCCCAGTGCTTGCGCCCAGCCCAGTCCGACAGGGGCTCCTGCCTCGTCGTCGACAGGAAGCGCGAGCGCAACTACATCTGTGCCTAGCGCTCAGTTGGCAGCGCCCAGCGCATCATCGAAGGGGAGCGATGTTGCCGGCTTTGGCCCCTGGATGAATGTCCAGCGCCGCCGCCCCAGAGCTGGTACTGGACAGGAGAAGGACAGGCCTAGGGACGTCCGTGGGGGAGCAGCTACATGAGGCTCCCGTTATGCTGCGTTAATTAATGAAGGTGCTGGCGACGATGGGACAGCTCCCCACGTGGAGGCGACTGATCGTGGGACGCCAGTTGGTATTGGACAGAAAATCACCTTGTTTAGTTTCCAGGGAACTGGCCAGTCCTCCACTCAGGCTAGGGCTAAACAACAGGCTGCGCGGCCCAAGAAAGCTCCAATGCAAGCTGAAGGTAAAACTAGCTTGGTTCAACCTCTGGCCAGGGCGGAGCAGGGGCAGACCAGTACGAGTGCTGTCACCGACTCCGCTCAGAATGCCCCAATTCGCCTTAAACCCATAGTCGCTGAGCGTAACCTCGCAGTCACCCTTACGTCCCACTCGGAACTCATTTGTGATCATCAGCTCCTCGAGGCCCCATCTCTGGTGCCCGAACTGCGGCCCCAACCTATGGACGACCTGGAGGATCCTAGGCCAGCTTTCGATGCCCCGATTCTTCCCCCGTCGGACCCTCCCGATATAGAGATGGACTCGGAGGGGCCCGTCGGGTTGGAGGATCCTGGGGCAGCCTTCGTTGTCCCGATCCTTCCCCCGTCAGTCCCTCCAGATGTCGTGATGACCTCGGAGGGGCCTCTGCCCGTTCTAGGCCCCAGCCCGCCTACGGAGGCGATATTGGCCACAGAGATCGAAGAGCTTAGGGTCCCCGCCGCCGGGTCCTCGATCATCACTTCCGAGTAGGCCTTTCTCCTCTATTTTGTTATGTCTATTATATTCTGGAATTGTCAAGGGGCTGGAGGGGCGAATTTTCAAACCCTCCTGCGTGACTACTCTCGGCGGTATAAACCAGGAATCCTGGCCTTGTTGGAACCCCGCATTAGTGGCGCTCGGGCCCAGACCGTTATCCAAGCCTTAGGCTATGCTTTTTCCTTTCGGGTTGAAGCGGTTGGTTTTTCAGGTGGTATTTGGTTACTTTGGGACGTGACTTATGATCTCTCTATAGTCATAGCGCATAGGCAGTTTTTACATGCTTATGTTACGCATCGGTCTCGCTCCTTTGACCTTACGGTTGTGTATGCGAGTCCGCAGGCTCCCTCGCAATCCAGTCTGTGGGCCGCGCTTACGTGGATTGGCAGCTCTACCACTCGACCCTGGATCGTGGGAGGCGATTTTAATGCGAAGTTGGAGAACTCGGATAGAAGGGGAGGAGTCCGCGTGAGCCCGGTGGTGAGCCACCGTTTTAGGGAGTGGGTTCACCGTTGTGGGCTCCATGATTTAGGGTATGTCGAGTCTAAGTATACTTGGAGGCGTGGGCTGGTCCAGGCTCGCCTTGATCGGGTGTTTGGGTCGACCACTTGGGTGCAACAGTTTCCCCAGACGGTCAACCACCACCTTCCTTTCCTCGGGTCCGATCATCGACCCCTTCTCTTCATCTCTTTCCACCTCTGTCGCAACCTTCTGGCGTTCCGCCGTTTCGGTTCCAAAATGCGTGGTTGATGCACTCCGGCTTCCAGGAAGTGGTTGCTACTTCTTAGAACCCGACGGAGGGCCCGCTGAGCCACTCCTTAGCCCAATTTTCCACTCACCTTTAGCGATGGAACACACGTGTTTTCGGTAACATTTTCTACCGCAAAAGGAAGCTCGTGGCTCGTCTGGAGGGGATCCAGCGGACCCTAACAAACAATACTAAGGACTCGTTGCTGGCTTTGGAGGATACACTCAACCGAGAGCTCCTTCAGGTGTTGTGCAAGGAAGAGCTGTATTGGCATCAGCAAGCCCGTTGTGAGTGGCTCTCACACGGGGATCGCAACACCAAGTACTACCATACACTCACCCTTTCGAAGCGGCGAAAGTTACGTATTGATCGCCTCCTTGACTCTGAAGGGAATAGTGTCTCTGATCCGGCCCAGCTGCGGCACCTGGTTACCAGTTATTTTGTCCAACTGTGCACTTGTCCTGACGACCCGCTAATGCAGTTTCCCATCACAGGAGCCTTTCCCCCTCTTCTAGATTCCCAAGTCCAGGCCCTTACTAGTCCGATTCAGGATGCTGAGGTCCGCTGAGCGATGTTCGCCATGCATCCTCACAAGGCCCTTGGGGTCAATGGTTTTAATGCTCTATTTTTTCATAAACATTGGGGAACAGTAGGGCCGGATGTGGTGGCATTCATTCAGAAGGTTTTCCGTCAGGAATGTTGGGACCCTGTCTTAAATCGTACCCTCCTGGTTCTCATCCCGAAGGTCCCTTCCCCAACGCGGGTCTCTCAGCTTCGGCCGATTAGCCTGTGCAATGTGGTGTATAAGATCGTTTCCAAAGTACTGGTACACAGGCTGAAAACCCACATGGACCATCTGGCTGCGGTGACCCAGTGCAGCTTTATCCCGGGTAGGTATATTACGAATAATATTATTATAGTTTAGGAAGTGATTCACTCCATGCGTAAGAAGACCAGGAATACCGACTTCTTGGCCCTCAAAGTAGATCTCGAAAAAGCTTATGATCGCCTTCGCTGGGCATTTATTCAGGAAATGCTGGAGGATGTTGGCCTTCCGGCGCCTTTCATTTGGGTGATTATGCAATGTGTAACGACTACTGCTCTTCAAGTCGTCTGGCAAGGCGCCGCCTCTGAACCTTTTAGGCCGGACCGGGGACTCCGCCAAGGGGACCCCCTCTCGCCTTATCTCTTTGTTCTCTGCATGGAGCGGCTAGGACATCTTATTTCTTCGCGAGTGACAAGAGGAGACTGGAAACCGATCCACCTTGGCCGAGCGGGCCTTCCCCTTTCCCACTTCTTCTTCGCTGATGATCTCGTGCTATTTGTGGAAGCTGAGACAAGCTAAATCCCGATTATTGAACAAACGCCCGATGTGTTCTGTCGCACGTCCGACCAAAAAGTGAATCGAGCCAAAACTCGGATTTTCTTCTCTAAGAACGTTACTAGCGCCACAGCGAGGCACCTAAGCCAGGGGCTCTAGGTCACCCGCACGGCAAATCTAGGCCGGTATTTAGGGGTTTCGTTGATTCACGAGCGTACAAGCCGGCGTACCTACTAGTATATTCTGGACAATGCTCTATAGAAGCTTACCGGTTGGCGAGCCAGGGTGTTGTCGCTCGTAGGACGGGTTACGTTAACCCAATCAGTCCTCTCCGCGCTGCCTCTTTATACCATGCAAACAGTTCGCCTTCCGCGCCAATTGTGTGATGACATGGAAAAACTTATGCGTGACTTTATATGGGGCTCCTCGCCGGATCACAGAAGGATACATCTCGTCAGTTGGGAGGCGATGTGTCAGCCGAAAGCAGCCGGGGGGCTAGGCCTTAAATGCCTTCGGTCAATGAATGGTGCTTTACTGGCTAAATTGGGTTGGGCCCTGTTCACGAATTCGACCGCCCTATGGGTCCAGATCCTGCGGGCGAAATATCGTCTCGCTACTACTCATCTTCCCCTCACGATCTCCAGGTCAGGGGCTTCGGGTGTTTGGAGGGAGATCTTGGCAGCCTGGCATTGGGTGCATCAAGGGATCCACTGGACTCCGGGGAACGGATGACGGGTGTTATTTTGGTTGGATAACTGGCTGCCTGGGTGGGGCCCGCTTATCCATGTGGCCTCCTCCCCGATCCCCAGCGCCCTTCGGATGGCCACCGTAGCGGACTTTAAGGAGGGCGGAGGAGAGTGGCACTGGCAGCAGTTCCAACAGTATCTCCCGGCTTCGGCTTGCGTGGCTCTTGCCCATTTCGGCCCTATTGATCCGCAGTTGGGCGATGATAGGTTCCAGTGGGCCCCTTCCCCCAACGGTGGGTTCACAGTTCAGTCGGCGGCCACCCTCTTGGCCGCCGTCCTAAGCTCTGGGAGACTATCTGGAAATGGGCGGGGCCACAGCGTATTCGGTCGTTTCTCTGGCTTCTGGCTCAGCGCAAACTCCTGACGAACCAACAACGTGTGATTTGCCACTTAGCCACCGACAGTGGCTACCATTTCTGTGGTCAGGAAGAGACCACAACACACGTGATGCGGGACTGTTCGCGGGTTAAAGGGCTTTGGAGGCAATTTTCCCTGACGGTGGTGGATACGGGGTTTTTCCAACAGGATGAAGACGAGTGGCTGTCTTGGAACCTCACGCAGCCTGCTCAGGTGCACCAGGAAGTGTGGGCTACGATCTTTGGAGTCGCCTGTTGGTTCCTTTGGTAGTGGCGTAACCGCTGCCTGTTTGAGCCACATTTTGCCTGGCCGGCGGAGGGCTCCCGCATAATCATGGATTTTGTGATGTGGATTGCCCGTGCTCGGATGATGGAAACTTGTGTTTTTCCCACGCAGGGCATACCGGTGGGTACTTCCGTGGGGTGGACTAGGCCTCCAGCGGGGTGGGTGAAAGTCAACTCGGATGGAGTGGTGCACTTGGGGACTCAAACGATCTCCTCGGGGGGTCTTATTCGCGATTGTAGAGGAGAGTGGCGGGGCGGGTTCCAGAGACGACTAGGCAGAGAAGCACCCCTGGCTGCTGAACTTTGGGGGGTTCAGTTGAGCCTTCAGCTTGTGTGGGACCTCGGCTATCGTCAGGTTCTGGTCGAAGTTGACTCTCTCAAGGTCATTAACATTCTCTCAGATTCCCCAGTTCTCCTAACTGAGGTTTCTTTTGTGGTGGCAAGTATTCGGTAGCTGATGGCACGGGAGTGGACGATCCAGATCCAACATGTTTATCGGGAGGGGAACCAGTGAGCGGACAGTCTTGCTCGCCTCGCTGGAGTGCTCCGACCGGGCCTCTATTTTCTCCGCAAGCCCTCGTTTGGAGTGCAGGAACTTCTCCGCCGGGATGCACTCGGCGCTACTTATCCTAGAACGATGATTTAGTCTGATGTTTTTGCCCTTTCTACAAAAAAAAAAAAAACTCATTTATGAGAGAACCAATCGTTCCATAGCCACTGTAGATGTACACTTTCCGTTTGATTCCAATCTTGGGGCCCTTGGAATGGTTCTGATATTAAGTTTCAAAACTTGTTTTCATCGTAATTGATCCATTTCATGCCAGATATCTCACTTTAATCAAACTACTCATACGAGGATTTAAGCACTTAATTAGTATTACAACATCAGTTCTCCACTCACTTCTTATATATCTGCTCAGACTCCCTTACTTGGCTAATAATTAATAAAGCAGTATGGAATACTCATCCATGCTTTCTCGATGATTATCACTGGCCAAGGACCACTATTCGTGCTGGCCCCTCGAACTTTGAACTTGAGATATGAACAACAGTGGAAATAGCCATGGATGGATTCCTGCACCATGCGGTTGGTTGATTCAGAACTTCAGTCTTTGTCGTATGTATCCTTGTATATGCATTGATGACGTTACATGTGACGGCTGTATGACCCTCGAGAAGTTTGTCTCTTCCATAATCATTTCTAATTGCTTCTTTTCAAAGCATTATATATTTACTTGCCAATTAATCGGACTCCATCATCATCGGTGTACCTCGTCGAACTGTCCTGTTCATAATCTTTGCGAATATTTCTGCTTAAGAAATTTGTTTTCAAACACCAAGTGGTCATTTTTTTTTTCGGTTTGATTGCTAGCAATACAATTTTGGCTCCTCGTACAATGATTTAGTAAGTGATGCAGAGATGGCACATGAATATTATATATATATATATATGTGTGTGTGTGTGTGTGTAAATCACGAGGGTTACCATAAGAAAGTGGTGGCATATTGATTCTTGTTTTAAGCAAAAGTCACCAAATATAGGAGAGATTTGACCACAACAGAAGTGCCCACATTTAAGCATATCACATGCACTGTGGGTTCCAGAGGCTCTAGCTCCAGATAATGTGGATGCTTGGCCCTTAATCCTGATAGAGTTATGACGTTATGTCATGCAATTTCTCCAATTATTACACTTCATACTTGGGTCAATCTTTGGAACATGGGCGTTAGAGTCACGTAAGTAATGCTTTGATGTGATGAAGAATTATTATTTATTATGGGTATTACAATATCCAAAATATCAAACATTTTTCGTGTGGAGCGGACACGATTACTGTCTAATCTTGACAACTTTTCGAAGGTTAGTGAATCACATGCACATGGTCTCGTGATTGCCATGTTATGGACGTTCTGGCATGGAGGGAAGCCATTATTAGCCCATCAGGCTAGTGTTGTTTTCTCTTGTGGGATCTCTGTACCGGTTCACCTTCCTCTATCTTTTCATTGGTCTTTTTAATTAATGCTTACGGTTGTGTGTTCCTTTCTGCTCTATGATGAACGAACTCCTTCAGTTAACTACTGCTATTCGCAGTTTATCTCGTTTCCGTTATAAAAGTAAAATCATCTGAAACACCAACTTGATCGGCCAAGTCTTTATCATCAATTTAGAAGGAACTTGAGCCTACCTTCAGGTAAATAATTGGTGGGTCGTCTGAACTGTATGTGATGTATATTGAAAGGCGACTGTAGAGGAGTCCATAGACAAAACAGATAAAATAGACAGATAACAAACGAAAGAAAATGCCAAAATAGATTTTCTTATTGATTGTGCTACATCTTCTAACCAACACTACAATACTCACCTTTCTCGTCCTTTTCATATATATTTCTGAATGCCAATATAAGATTTACTATTTATACAAAATCATTAGTAGTAAGTTTACGATTCCTGAATTTAAAATATAAAAAACTGTAGCTTTCAGCAATAAAATTTAAAATAAGGGATCAAGATTAAAGATAAATGTGAGCAACAGGAAAGAAGACAATAGATCCAGAGCCAAGGTCCATGTCAAGTGGTCTTCCTAAAGAAACTTACTTTTTTTATATAGTGAAGCCATACCAAACCCCACTTCTGACTCTATTAGACTCACGAGTCATACCAACGACCTAACATTTTCAAAGTATTGTTTACAAGTGTATTTTCCTATTGTCGCAATAGAGACTATATAGCTTCTCGAGGTTTTGACTTTGCATCACCAGCCCTTTATTGCTCCGTCATAGTAACCAAGATTAGATTTAGACCCTCCTTGGTCAAAGATCCACCGTAGTTTTCGCCTAATAGGGCGGCTGATAGTGCACTTTGTATGCATAATTACGTGCTTGTCCTAATTTCAGTATATCTTACTTAGCTGACTTGGGTCTAGAAGAACTACAAACAGGAAAGTTGTCTTATGTTTTGAAAGCTGTAAGTTCTTAGGTGGACCATTAAGCTACCTACCTCACGTGAAGCTTCTTTCTTTTATCTTGACTTAATTGCGACTCTCTGCAATTTATTTCTAACCCATGTCTGTAAATTAAATATATTACTATAACTCATATAACAATAGAATCAAACAGAGAATCGATGTTCAGTTAAATTTTGGTAATTGTGATGTGTGAATGCGATTTAATATAGTATTATTTTACAATTCCATGATCAATAATTCATTTAATTGTTGTGTGAATGAAAGGACCAAACTATTTATTTATTTGGGCCCCTTTTCTCCTTTCGAGTTGTCTGCCAATTGAAGGATTTTAAATTGAAAGGAACCGAAGAAAAAGAAAGGAAAAATAAACCTGGGGAAGTAAGTATTCAGGATTCTGGTTTGAGTTCCTGCGTGGGACATTAAAGCTCGTGATCAAGCGAGAACAGTTAGAAAGCAAGCAATAATAGCAATGTTTTAAAAATCGAATTGATGATTGAACCCAAGAAGTAAGGATTAATGGTTCAACCAAATTCAACCGTGGTTAAACCAGTGATTAATAAATATATAAATTTTTATTTTATACATTATATATATAAGATAACTTTTAAACATATTATTTAATTATTTATTTATCTGATGTAAACTTAAACCTTTAAACTTCAAAATATACAATTTTAAAAAAAAATTCGTCAAACACAACACAAAATAAGATAACAAAACTCACTAGTCATATTTCATCAAAAAGATTTAAAAAAATCACTAATCATAAAATTCATTCAAGTTGAAATCATTAAAATCTAGACATTTTAAATAGACCGGTCGGTTCTTTCTTTCACCGATTCAACGGTTTATACCGATCCGACTCCAAAATGAATAGGTCAATCACTCATAAAAAATACCGACTAAATCGGATCGTTTCATACTTCAATTTATCAGTTCTTATGTTCGACTGACTAATTCGATCCGATTTTTAAGACAATAAATAATAGCATAGCATATCCGAAGCTGGCAAAATAACCTTAAAGCTAAGATGAGAATAAAGATCGACGGGGCACAGCAGCCCCACAGTGGCAGCTTTTGGTGTTTGATCTCTCAAGGCACTGATTTGGATTTATTTCACTTATTATTATACTAGTGGACCTGTGGACGTTCGCGTCACAAAGGGTTGAAGTTTTTATTTATTTTCTTAGCGCTCAGGTGAGGTGAATACTTCAATTGGTGGATGGTCCACTTATTCAGGAATGTATTGCATTTTTTGTATGCGTGAAACTGATGATGTGTGTCATTGTCTCCGGCAAACCCAATTCTCCTGCAACTTCTTTTTTCTTTTTTTGACTTAAGATTCTGGAAATGCATTCATTCCATTAACAATAGTTTCATTTAATAACATTAAATGATGACTGGAACCATATAGAAGTCATTCTGAATGAATAGCTTGAACTGTGTCTGTGAGACACATGGGGAAAGTGCGGTGGAGAATCTGGAGGGCAGTCGCGGGGTGTTAGTCACAAACAGAGCTAAAGAAAAAAAAGAAAACTCTCAATTACGCCTGGATTATTGATAGGAACATCTTCCCAGTAGTTACAATCAAGCTTACAAAGGTTAAGAGCTGACCGTAACAACTTATATTGGTGGTGGGTTCCGAACCGAACAGACAGGCAGCAAAACGATAGGTCACTAAGCAAGTCATTTCATACACAAAACTTGTGGATTCCATCTTCACTAGAACGGAACGCCGTGTCTATTTTTCTGGGGCTCGCAAGCTATCCTTCATCACAATTGTCCAAATGTCATCCCCACGACCAAAGTGAAGAAAACAAAAACGTTGTTTTCATTTTGCAAGGAGTAGGTTACGTTACAAGGCAGAACAGGAATTCTGTAATTCAACTTATTACCTATAATTGTTTCAATCACGCACAACGGTAATACAATTAGTAATTCAGAAATTACAAATCTGGGACCAATTCAGGCAGAGTAAAAGCAAGTGAAACGTAAAAGGTTTTATTTTCTCTTACAGAATGCAAGTTGAGACAAAATCCACAACTCCAGCTTATGTACCTGAAACTTAATACCAATCCAAAAGAAATACCTTACTCGTAAACACGATTGTCTGGTTGTACACTGCAAAAAGTTTTGATCGCCTGTTGCGCTGCTTACATGGACAGCTACATGAGTCGCCGACACGTCACCAGACTCGGTCCACCGACAGAAGAAGCGCGGCAGAGTGGGACCAGAATTATTTTGGACACTAAGCGAGAGGATAAAATACAATTATGGCATTAAAAATTTAAGCTATGCTAAGTTAGTAAGAAAAAAGTATAAAGGATTAAACATATTTTACTAAAGATTAAATAAATTAAAAATTTTCAATATAATTAAAAGAAAATTTTTTACTTATCAAATAATTTGAAATTTAATTAAAAATATTTGTTAAATAAAAATTGATTAATTAATTTTAATTTATACGGATATTTAATTTATAAAAATTAGTATATAAATTAATAAATTGACTTATTTTTAATAAATAAAATTATTAAATAAAAAAATTGGATGTTAAAAATTTTTATTATTAAAATTATTAAATTGATGGGGATGTTTTTGAAGATATTGACTCTACCTGTCTCTTCTCTCTTGTCGCATAGCATGTGATTATCATAGGATCTCAAATTGTACGAGTTGAATCTTTGGTTTTTTGTGTTTCCATTTAATGCAATATTATTTTTGCCTCTTTTCTTATTTTTAGTAAATTTTAGTTTAGAGAGATCCATTTCGGTGGGGGGCAAGGCAGCAAAGCTAATCAAAGCCACGTGATCGGCACGTTACTTGGTGAAAATGTGTTTTAGTTACATTACCACTGAAGCAGATAAAAACAACTGGAAAAAGGTTTGAGTTCGGTGGCTACTAAAAAGTAAAAACACAGAGACATATCTCCACTTGTAGCTCAAAATCTCCATCTGAATCCTGATTCTGCCCATCTCCACTTTTCACCAACTTTCCTGAGCAAATATAAAATAAACCTCTAAGATTTTGGTGGTTTTATGCCATTTGGCAGCTGTTAGGCCATGAGTCAAGGACTTTGGAATGATTATCATCTCCAATTACGGTTGAAAATCTGTCTTAGATTGTGATCTTTTCAACACAAAGAAAAAGCACCTAATTGTAAATCACCCTCACCTACCAACATCTAAGATTTGGTTATTGAGTCGATCCTTGAAACTTTAGTTAAAGCAGGTACTTCCTAGTTAAGACAAATCCCCTTGGATGCTACAAAGACAATACAAACTCATTAGTTATAATCATATTCTTTAACATGCTCGTCTACAAGGTATTGCTAAAGCAATTTCTAGAAACTAAGGTGCTATTTGTTTCCATTTTTTTCTTCCGTTTTTTGTTGTTGTTTTTGTAAAAAGAAAAACAGGTAAGTATAACGTGTTTAGTTTACTCTGTTGTCATTTTTTGTTTCTGAAAATAAAAAACCACAACAGTTTTACAGAAACCAGAAAACATCGTTTCTCTGAATTTTGACAACAAGTTTTCTTCGACAGAAAAATAACATATCCCTATTTTCTATCTCGATTAATAATAATAATAATGATAATAATAGTACAAAATTTATAAAAATAATTAATAATTAATAATTAATAATTAATAATAAGATAATTAATTTGGTGTAATAAATTAATAATAAAATTAATAATTTTAAAAATAGTAAGTAGAAAATTTATAAAAATAAAAATAATTAATAATAATAATAATAAATATTATTAACAATAAATAATAATAATAGTCATAATAATAATAATAATAATAAGAATAGCTTATTAAAAATTAATAATAATAATAATAATAACAATAAAATAATAATAATAATAATAACAATAAAATAATAATAGTAATAATAATAAATTATTAATAATAATAATAATAACTTATTAAAAATTAAAAATTAAATAATAATAATAATAATTATTAATAAAATTAATAATAATAAGAATAACTTAATAATAGTAATAATAATAATAACTTATTAAAAATTAATAATAATAATAACAATAAAATAATAATAATAATAAATTAATAAAATAATAATAATAATAACTTATTAAAAATTAAAAATAATAATAATAAATAAAATTAATAAGAATAAGAATAACTTAATAATAATAATAATAATTTATTATTATTATTATTAATAAGAATAACTTATTAAAAATTAATAACAATAATAATACTAATTAATAAAATTAATA
>JANZLC010000002.1:5167085-5181671 GCA_026413385.1 Erythroxylum gracilipes
AGAATAACTTAATAATAATAATAATAATAATAATTTATTAAAAATTAATAATAATAAGAATAACTTATTAAAAATTATTAATAATAATAATAATAACTAAATATATTTTTGTTTTCAGTTTTTTATTAGAAATAACAAAACTAAAAATAAGAAACAAAAACCAAAAAAAAAAAAAACAGTGGAACTAAACAGCCCAATGTATAGCCAGTTACAAGTGTGAAGCTGTGAGCAACGTTGGCCAAAGTCAAAACGTGAGCTCATGAAAACAAGCAACCTCTCTTGTTTAAAAAATTGTCTTTGGAGTGCGTTTTTGTCTCTCTCTCTCTTTGTCCCTCAGATCTACACACACATCTTGGTAGTAAACTCCTTTTGCTTGTAAGTTCTAGCTCCAGTTCATGGAAGTTAAAATGCCAAGATGACCAACTTTCTCCATTACAAAACATAGGAAGGATAGATAAAATATGTATCTGCCGACGGAGGGAGCCGATCCCAGAATGGAAGTAATATAAAAAAATGATCCAAAGATAAAGAGCCGCAGAGGTAATGAAAGAGATTGCTAGTGAATTTACCTACCGTGGAGGCTTCTAGTGAGGCGTCTTAGAATTATTTACTGTTTGAGTTTGAAGGCCGCTGTGCCTGTGAGTTGGATACGTAACCGCGTCCTTATGTAATAATTAATAAAACATTATAATTTTCTAGTACTGCTTATAAATATTTTACTTTTCTGCTTTTGATAGATTCGCGTGTGTTCCCCCTCCCAATTTTCAAAGGAAATACTATATAAAAGCGACTGTATTCAGTTCTCACGAGAGTTCTGTCGTGATTGGATCGATCAAAATCCACTCTTATCCTTTCCAAGTGTAATAAGGAAAAGTTGAGGTGTGAGGGAGTGAAAAAGGCAGCCATTGAAGCTAACAGAAGAGACCTTTGAAAAAGAACTGCCGTTTCTTTCTGGGTTTAACCAAACCATATATGAAGCCTTTCCTAATTTTCTGGGGTTCACCAAAATTTTAGTTCTTTGCCAGCTCTCTGCCTTTCTCATCAAGAATCACGCTAGAAGTTCTGTTGTGCCCATTAAAGGTAGTGTTTCGGTCTTTGCTTCTCTCGACTACTTCACTTCTCACTCTCTCTTGCTGAATTTTGATTGGATTAGAAATGATAGTGCTCCTCGCTTCTCTTTTAGCCGATTTTTCTGTTGCATGTGAAATCCTTCTCTTTCTGTTTAGATTTTAGCTTTAGGTACTAAATTACAATGCATTTTTATTGAGAAGTGCCTTTTTTTTTTTGGTCGATGATCTTACTGACATCTATTCTTATGCTCCTATGGCCTCAAATGTGTCTAGTTTTCCGGTCTTTTAAGTTATCTGAATCAAAGTTTCCTTTATTTTACACTCTTTCTGAGTTGAGTTTTAGAATTGGTATTAGGGAAGAATGTTCTTTTATGCACCTGTTTTTGTGGATCTAATATAATTTCTCAAGTGGTGATATTCAATCAAAATTCCTTTTTCGTCTTTACTCTCTATAACCACGTCGTATAAACTCTTTTTAGCGTATAAGTATTCTCAGTTTTACAGTTCTATGAAAAATTATGTGTCTTTGTCCTGTTCTACAACTGGTTAATGAAAGATGTTGAATTTATTCTGGTAGGACATGATTTTCAGTTCCATATTCACTTGATTTAGAATTTGCAGGAAAGAAAATGTCAAGGCCTCTCCATCGGGGTATATCGGCGATACGGATCTCTGGGAACAGTCGTGATTTATGGGATTCGGAAATGAAAGATAAGCCAGAGAAAGAAGATTTGGAAGGGACCAGGTCTTCTGATCATAGTTATCCAGCCCTAAAATCACCATTTCGGGTACTTTTTCCTGGTAGTAATTCTCCTTCCAAGTGTAGTGTTAATGAAAACGGTTTTCGGTCCGATACATTAAGCATAGGGACTGCAAGGAGTCGACACAAATTAGCTTTGCTACTTTTGAGATTTAGTTTGGTTGTGATAGTAATTCTTGCTCTTACTGTGTCATTTTGGTGGACTATTTCGATATCAACATCATCAAGAGGTCAAATAGTACATAATTATAGACGACTCCAAGAGCAACTTGTTTCAGACCTTTGGGATATTGGAGAGCTGTCTATTGGTTCTTCAAGGTTGAAAGAGATGGAATTCTGTTCTGAGGAGTCTGAAAATTATGTACCTTGTTTCAACGTGTCAGAGATTCTTGCATTAGGCAATTCTGATTTTAGTGTGAGTGACCGTCATTGTGGCCGAGAGTCAAGCCAAAGTTGTCTTGTGCTACCGCCAGCAAATTACAAGATTCCTCTTCGGTGGCCTACAGGAAGAGATGTCATCTGGGTTTCAAATGTTAAAATCACTGCACAGGAGGTACTTTCCTCTGGTAGTTTGACCAAAAGGTGAACGACAGTTAGACCCCGTTTAGGAAACCTTATGTGGTTTCAGTTTCTGGTCTCTTTTTATGATTTCTTCTTCTAAACGTGGATGCCAGGATGATGATGCTGGATGAAGAGCAAATTTCCTTTCGTTCAGCCTCATTAATGTTTGATGGAGTCGAAGACTATTCACATCAAATTGCTGAAATGATTGGCCTGCGAAATGAATCTAACTTCATACAAGCTGGGGTGAGTTGCCACTATTGCATATATAACGCATTTATGTTGCTGGGGCGAGTTGCTACTGTTGCATATATAATGCATTTATGTTTCTTTTTTCCCCGGTGGAAATTGAAGTTTTTGCAATGAGGATTGTAATTCATTTTACTGCAGTATAACAAAGTCCTCTCTGAATGTTTCTTCCATTTCCTGTCAAGATTACGGCAGATTAGCTTATATAAATTTTGTAATGGTGACATTTTTTCTGCTTTATTTCATTATGCTGCTTTGGAAATTAAGACTTACATTTTGAACTTTTGAGGCTACTGCTGAAACATCACTTTTCATTTGACTTCTTCTCTACTTGAAATGATACTTAACAATTACTGTTATATTTACTAACTTATGCAGGTCAGAACCATTTTGGATATAGGATGTGGCTATGGCAGCTTCGGAGCACATCTCTTTTCGAAACAGCTTTTAACAATGTGCATTGCAAACTATGAGGCTTCAGGGAGCCAAGTTCAGCTTACTCTTGAAAGAGGTCTTCCTGCAATGATTGGTTCTTTTACTTCCAAGCAGTTGCCATATCCTTCTATATCCTTTGATATGTTGCACTGCTCACGATGTGGCACTGATTGGGACAAAAAAGGTATCAGTTATTCATTTATGATCACATATTAAATTGGAGAGAGAGAGAGAGAGAAGTTAGTTGTCTGATTTGGAATATTCACTAGATTTCGTCACATTCTCAATGCTCTCATGCTTTTTCCTGTTCGGTTTTCAGATTAATATTTCGGTCAAAATGAGTCAATATTCCTTTTGTATTACAGATGGTGTTTACTTGATTGAAGTTGATAGAGTTTTAAAGCCTGGTGGTTACTTTGTCTGGAGTTCACCACTTACTTATGCTCGTAACAAAGAGAATCAGAAAAGGTGGAACTTTGTTCAAAATTTTGCAAAAAATCTCTGTTGGGAGATGTTATCTCAACAAGATGAAACTGTAGTGTGGAAGAAGACTAGCAAAAGGAACTGCTATGAGTCAAGGTGACTCGCAAAACAACTTCATTTACTTATATTCACAAAATTGGAATATGTCTGATTTTGTTTAAAATATCACATCTCCGAGACTCATGTGCCTACATCAGGTGATCCTTAGCAAAAACTGCCTTATGTGTCCAGGAAGTCCAGCTCAGGCCCTTCATTATGCAGCAAAGGCCATGATGTTGAATCTCCTTATTATCGACCACTTGAAGCATGCATAGCTGGGACACACAGTCGTCGCTGGATTCCAATTGAAGAGAGGAGAACCTGGCCCTCTAGGTCACAGTTGACGAATAACGAGCTTGCAATATATGGTACCCTACTTTTATTTCATTGCTTCAGGTTCCATTTTGAATAGAAAATTTTATCTAGTTTGGAGTATTTAAAAGATTGTTCACTTGCCTTACTATTTATGTTGTGGTTTGCTTCAATTTGTCAGGTTTGCGTCCAGAAGAGTTTGTGGAGGATGCTGCCAACTGGAAAGCAGCTATCATTAATTATTGGTCTCTTCTTTCACCATTAATATTCTCTGATCATCCAAAGAGACCTGGCGATGAGGATCCTTCTCCACCTTATAACATGCTGAGAAATGTGCTAGACACGAATGCTCATCTTGGTGGCTTTAATTCTGCACTGCTGGAAGCTGGCAAGTCCGTCTGGGTTATGAATGTGGTCCCAACAAATGGACCTAATCTTCTTCCCTTGATACTTGATAGAGGCTTCGTTGGTGTACTGCATGATTGGTAATCTTATTTCCAACTCACGATATTTCTTTCGATTTTATTCTTGTAGGCTATAGTTCATTAGAATATACAATGACATGTTTTAGCTCATCCTATCTCATTGGTGAATTTTGTGACTAATTTTATTGTCTACTGTCTAGTTGAGAATTTCTTTTTAATTGTGAGAATGAGCTGGAAATAATATTTCCATCAACTGATAAAGGTTTAGCTTTAGTCAAGATGAGGAATATGCATGACACACAAGCCTGAGTTTGATAATATGGATACTTCAGAGCACATTTTCAAACATGAAGATCGTAAAAGAGGATAATACTTGGGTGTGCTCAACTGTGAGCTAGGATTATGTAAAATAGATGTCATGATTGAATAATTCCTTCATACATTCATATTTGTGCATGTAACCAATTTATGCTTTCATTATTGTAGTATATTGTTTAATTTTGTATTAAATACTTCTATTTCAGGTGTGAAGCATTCCCAACATACCCTAGAACTTATGATTTGGTGCATATGCAAGGCTTACTGTCCCTTGAAACTGGTCAGCAGCGCAGGTGCAGCACTCTGGATATATTCACTGAGATTGATCGACTACTTCGACCTGAGGTACCTGACTCAAAATGTCCACTTCTAAATTCTTTGTACCTCTTACACTTGCTGCCAATGTTGAGGAAATTTGAGTTGTTATGAGCTTCATATATGGAATACAGATGTTCATTTTTTATGTTACAAACCATCTACTATGATTACATGTATGAGCTGCAGCAGTATTAGAATTTAAATTATTTTTCTTGCTAGATTTTGCATTCTAGGTGCTTAATTCTGGGTGGATATTACTGTTTTCCTTGATCACTTAAAATGGTGCTAGAATAAGATCTATAGAAGATATTGGATCTTCTCTGAGAACCTTGCTAGGTAGTATGTAGTGCAGTGTTGTACTTAAGCAAACATTTATTTTCCATGGTGCTAGGCTTTACTTAAGTGGTGTTGCTGCGTTAAAGAAGTTTGTTATATACTTCCCTTTACCCAGTTTTGATGAAATTGGATACTCTAAACTTAAAACTACTGTGCTTCGACCAGTTCTTTCAGTATTTCATTCAAGTTCACCTTCTAAACAGCCCTCTTCAAATATTTAGTAGGAGAGGTTTCCATTGATGTCGTTCACATGCAGATATTCATAAAGATGTGGTTCACGTTGTTTTTTACTGATGTTGGTGTTTGGTGCAGGGCTGGGTAATAGTTCGTGACACAGTACCGCTCATTGAATCGGCAAGAGCTCTAGCCACTCGGTTGAAGTGGGAAGCCCGCGTTATAGAAATTGATAGTAACAGTGACGAAAGACTCCTTATCTGTCAAAAACCTTTCTTCAAGAAACAAGCAAGCTGATTTCTGAAGGAGTTTCATATTTATTCTTATTCATTTTGTTTAGTTAATTAATGTTCATAAAGCTCAGCCATAGAAAGAACTAAAGATTCTGAACAGAAAGACGAAAGCAGAGAACAGAGAAGAGGGAACAATGTGTATTCTGGTGGAAACAACCACCGAGTCCTCCGTAACCGTAAGGCTTCGGGGAGGGTCATGTAATTACTCGGTCGAGGCAGGCAGCAAGCAAGAAGTACAGCATTAGATTTTCAAGTTTTGACGTTCCATTTGTTGTCAAACTATAACTAAGATGAAGCTTGTGAAAATGATTACAGAATAAGCAAGTTTCAATTTCATGTATTATATAGAATCTTTATCACCTGTCAAATTCACTCTTTTATTCTTAGTCTTGTCAGTTTGTTGCAGTTGTTGCAAATGCTTCTAGCTAAATTAGTACTGTACGAATCTGATTTCTGCAATCCAAAGTGGTGAATTTTGGTCTGGTGTTCTAAATAAAGGAAAATGCCAGTAGAGTTCTTCCCGCCGCCCTCCAATCATTTTTTTCTACTGTACAAGGTTTTCTGGGTTCTCTTGCACTTGTAACAGTCAAGAGAGAGTACCATTACGTGATGCGACTTCGGTGAAATTTTGCTGTTCCAGGTTGCGTAGTAAAACGCTGGTAGTGGTATTTGGGCAACTTCCCATTTAACACACGTAGGGGCTATAAATATAAGAATCACAAAATCCAACGCTTCACCTCCAAGCCAAACTCCCATGGCTTCGCGCTTTTACCTCTCCAAACTCATTAACTCCAAAACCCTATGCCTAACCCCATCCCTCTTCCAAAACCCTACCTACCCATTCTCCACCTCTTTCCTCATCACCAAACTCCCCAAAAAATTCCGCAAGAAACGGAAAAAGCCCGACTCTCCGCGCACCAAACCCGTCCAACATCCATCAACCCGCAATGCCCACTTCGAGTCCCTCGTCGAACTCGACTCCTACTTCCGTTTCCTCACCAAGTCCAAAATTTTCCTCTCCCAACAGCCCGAACACGTCCTCCGCCTCGACGACGCCGGCAAGCTCCACCGCGAGCTCGGCTTCCCCCGGGGCCGCAAGGTCGCTCGCTCCATTGACCGACACCCTCTCCTCTTCCAGACCTACCGACACTCCGACAACAAGATGTGGGTAGGCTTCACTGATCTCATGGAAGACTTGCTTGATGAAGAGAGAGGGATTATGGATTCTATGGAGGTTGATCGTGTCACTAAGGTTCGTAAGTTGTTGATGATGTCGAAGGACAAGAAGATTCCTTTGAGTAAGATTCACCATTGTCGATCGTTGTTTGGGATTCCCGATGATTTTAGAGATAGAGTTGTAAAGTATCCTGATTATTTTCGGATTGCTGTTGAGAGTGATGGGAAGAGGGTTTTGGAACTGGTGACTTGGGAATCGAAGTTAGCGGTGAGTGAGTTGGAGAAAGAGTTCATGGTTAATGAGGATAAGGTTAAAAGGGCATTTAAGTTTGGGGTCAAGCATGCCAGAGATTTGGATTTGGAATATGATGATACGAGGAGGTTGAATTTGTTGAATACTTTGCCGTTGGTGTCACCTTATAGTGATGGGCATAAGCTGGATGTCTGGAGCCTGGACGCCGAGAAGTATAGAGTTGGACTTCTGCATGAGTTCTTGAGCTTGACTTTGGAGAAGAGGGCTTCTATACATCATATTGTAGAGTTTAAGGAGGAGTTTTCGTTGACCAGGCATACTTACGATATGCTTAAGAAGCAGCCTCGCACTTTTTATCTTGCTGGGACGGAGATGAACTGGGTTGTGTTCTTGAAGGATGGGTATGATGAGAATGGGAATTTGATTCACAAGGACCCACAGGTGGTTTTTAATGAAAAGCTGTATAAGTTAGCCGAATTGAAGAAAAGAGAACCGGAGTAGTGGATGAAAAGTGCTGGGCATGTGAACTACTTCGATTTCACCAAGGTCTAGATGATTTGATCATTTTGTATTGTACATGAGCAACATATTACTGGGTGGGACTGAAATCTAATCGCTGAGATTGGTCTCTGAGTTTCCTTTGATCGGCCACGACCACTCTGTAATCTATTTTTATGGATTAAGCATTTTGAAGAAACTGACAGGGACTTGTACCATACAATAAAATAAATGTTGTTTTGAACAACATAGTTACTACATGAAACAAATCTGTTAAAACCATTAGAAAGAAAAACCATCGCTCGCACCAATTCCACGAGGAGGCCATGGTGGCCCAACACTGTAATTCCCAGATTTATATTTGCGAGGCAAATGCTAATACATTATATCGAAACCACTGCTTCCAACAATCCAAACAAGATAAAACACATACAAGAGAGGAATGTCCCAAGGAATACCACACGTGTGATGAAAAAGGTTGCAAGCAAAACACTTACCAAGAGCTATGACTACCAGATGGGGAAATATTTCAACGGGATGAAGGGGCAAGTAAAGATCGAGTTGCCTTTGGGTAACTGGTTCGGTTTTTGGATCTATTCCTGCTTGATCTGTGTGAAACACTAGCACTGCTCCGATGAACGCTCGAGGGTGAGCCACTGCTGCTAACTCTCCTTGCTGCATTTCTACGAGAGTTATACCTGTTCCCCAGCGCTGCTTTGGCAACACTGTCTGTGACAACCTCCCGTGCTCTCTGTGATTTGATGGGCTGCTTGTTCAAGTACACAACCTTCGGAAGAAGACTACAAACTGCTTTGTGAAGGTAATCATCGCCAATGTTGGTCTGAATAGGATTTCCCGACAGATTTAGAGCTTGCAGAGAGTGATAGTTGGCAACGAGCTGGCCCAAAGCTTTAGCAGTTGTAATCTTGTTAAAGCTAAGGTCCAAGACCGTAAGCTTTAGGAGCCTATGCAGTCCCTCAACATTACTAATTTTATTACCAGCGAGCGAAAGTTCCTTTATCATTGTGCAGTTTGATAGCCCTGACATAACAAACATCCAAGAATCATTATAACAGAGAAATTGAAAGTTTTCAGTGTCTGGGAAAACATGCAAATCATATAGAGAAAGGACTGATATCAATGATACCTTGCCCAATTCGAGACATGCGATTATAACTGAGATCAAGCACTCGCAACCTAGTTAGTTCTCTAAGTCCTTCAATAGTGCTAATCTTATTTCTTGACAAGTTTAGTACATGAAGGCCCTTTGGCAATGATCCTGGGGTTATGCAGACTGCAAAACAAGGACAAAGCAAACAGCAGCTCTGTTAGTACCAATAAGTAACTTTCATTCCTAAGATAAAATGTGTCTTCAGCCAGATGGTGTTTCTGCTTTTGCTAGAAGCATACCTATGGAGTTATTAGATAGGTCCACAGATCGAAGACTAAGGAAGTGTGACATGATGGGAGTGGCTTTTAACCCAATCGCAGAGATATGTGCCGCAGTTGAGGAAGAATTCAGGGACTGGATCACACTATTAGCAATTAGAATATCCTCAGATAAATTATTATCTGGAGATCGGATAATTGCAGCTGTGCTTTTAGGTGGTGATTTGTCTTTCAAAGGAGAGGGCGGGAAGATGATGCCCTCATCACTGCCAGCACCATCATCGTCATCATCAACATCATCATCAGATGGTGGCATTTGAGTCTCAAGATCTTTAACCCATTCATCAACTCTAGAGTAGGACGTAGATTCTGTTGGGAAAGCAACCCACCGGTTCTGAGGCCAGAAACCAGAAAATGAATCCCCAATATCTCTCCAACTTTCTTCCATTTCTCCATTTCTGTAGTGGACCTTGTTCAAGGATTCTCCTATAAGTGACTCGGGGGATTGTGTTCTGCTCAACATCATAGCTCGGTTTGGTTCAACTGTATCTGAGTGGTATCCACCTTTCTGGTTCAAATCTGTACCTACAATTTGTGGCTGCTGCTGCTGCTGGTTTGCAGTCACTTTATGCAGATTTCTGTGGCTCCAAAGGAACAATTTCCACCACAGCTTTCTACTCCTGGAAGGTAGGACTTGGCTTGAAGAATGCTTCCTTAACATCACTTTGTCAGCGCTGAAATGGCTCCTTACAGATGCAGGGCTGCCTGGAGTCCTCCACTTCTCTGATTGTTCATGTGATTCCCCATAAAGGAGCAACTTTGAAGGTGGTAGCACCTCTGCAATTACTTTCAGCATTTTGCTTGTTTCCAGATTAGAGCAGGAACGCTTGAGCTTGGGTGAATCGCAGAATCTTCCCTTAGTAATACCAGGATCACTAACATGTCCACTTTGGATCATGTCAATGATACCCTCGTGATTCTTTTCAGATTTGTTTGCATTTTGTTCAGTAAACTCAGAGGCAAAAGAATTAAAGGAGGCCACCCTCCGATCAGCACCAAGTTCATATCCACTTGAATCACCCTTGAAAGATTGGAGGTCCAGATCAGAAACGTCCCTCCTCAGCGAGACGTTTTCTTCATGCTCATCTTCTCCTTCATATGCCACCTCAGGAGCCTCATCCCTCTTGAGAGTCTTACGGCTCATCTCCCCAGCACATGCAAACTGGCTGGGCGTATCATCAGATGCTGGCAAAGAAGATGCTGTCAGTGTTTTCAACTCCTCAATCTTTAAAGGTGTTACTGGGTATTCAGGCCCGACTTTAAGGGACTTCAGAGCCTTGTTGAAGTCATCAACTTTATCGAACAACTGGTCACCAACCTAAAATCACACAAAAGAGAAATTAGGAATAAGCAGACAACACGAAATTGCAATTTTCAAAATCAAAATACGTCAATAGTCTAAATCCAATTAGTTCTCACCATCTTTTCCTTCTTTCTCCCAGGAAGCCAAAGGCAGCAGCTGTATCTTGCCATCTTAAAAGGAGGTTTTATTCAAAATTCCTCAGAAGAGGTACTCTTTTATCCCTTGTACTTACTATTTCCCCAATTCTTTTACCTTTTCGCAGATAAATCCGTGATGCTGATGGTTACATCTCTAAGGAATGCCAATTCAATGGGTACAAAGAACAATTATTGAGAAGTAGGGATTACATATAAGATTGTGAACCAAAAGTTAGCCGTAATCAATGGGAAGACCCCAAACCAAAGATTGAGTGAAGTAGCATGAAGATGATGATGATGCCTGAGGACCGGAAAACGAATGACCAGTGTCTGTTCCGGTACATCTACGAATCACCACAATGACTGCCAGAGTTGTATGAACAGCAGCTCCTCTCGAGAAGCTTCGAAGAAACTATTCTGCAAAACCTCCCCTGCCGCATATTCAAACAACCATAAGGATCCAAATAATTACAAGGAAGACGGATTTGTTTAAATCTAAAAAGACGAGAGCTTCACAAACAAAGGGGATTTTCTGAGGACCCCATTGATCTACCAGGAAACCTAACGAAGCTTAACAATTTCCCAATAACATCAATACGGTTTGAGTGTAAAGACAAGAAGCATTCTAGACCTAGTTTTCCAGAAACCAAAATTTGGGTCGAAACCTCTGGACAAAGAGATGAATCCTTTAACGATGTTTCACAGTTAGCAAACAAAACTGATCAGAATTATATAGAGCCTTTTTTCGCTGCTGCAACAAGAGACAGCATAAAACCTTAGGCTAAACCTACCCGGAGTGTCCACTTTCGTTGTTGCACAATAACCCGAATCGATCTTGTCCTTGCAGTCGAGAATAAAGCTTTGAGGAAAATGGAACGAAATTTATATTAGATTCCGCAGAACCAGAGAGAGAGAGAGAGAACGAAGAAGTTATGGTGGAGAATGTTGGAAGCGTCAGGCAGAAGAGAGACGAGGAGGAAATAGAGTTGTGAGCGTAAGCGACCGTCCGAAGTAACGAATCATGACATTACGCGGATATGACACGGCTTCGTGCTTACCCCGTGTTCTATCATCTAAGGAACACCAGAAAAAATCAAAACCTACGCACTTCTAATAGCTTCGATACCAATTCGGATTCTTTTATCGTATGACCTGTGTTATAATGTATATGATTAATGGAGGTGTTATTACTCATGATTTGGTAGGTTGGAGTGTGATCAGATGTGGCATTACTAAGATAACAACTTACAGGAGCCGTTAGATTCGAGCTGAGGCTGGAAATTGACGATTGACATTAATACGAACGACAAGTACATGTGATGACTTGGACTTATGCTTCCTCAATAAATTATTGGGTTATCGAATTGACACCGCCAGTGCCAGATCCACGAGACTTCGAACTACCTTTCTGAGACAGTACAATTTAAGCCACATGTCCGATTTTAAAACCATACCTTCCTTGGCTACTTCTTTCTTTCTAATTATATAACCACACCTTTCCTTTTCTTTTTAGAAAAAGGAAGACCTAAATAAATCTTTTAGTTTCTATTTTTACCCTTAAAACTTATAATTATATAATATGTTAACATGCTAAAGCATAGTTTATAAAAGATTATTCCATTTTATTTTGTATTAAATAATATGTTATAAGATTATTATGTATTTAATTATATAATATGTTAGCATGCTATCCAACCTTTGTCTATTGTCACCTTTGGATATGCATCACACATTTAAAATTAAAACAAATAAAAGTCGTCGTATAATTCAATCATATTTCCTGAGGATTCTCGTAAGATTTGATGTGACTTATTTCTTTAGCATTTTGTATGCTAAAGAATATAATACACACAATTCCTTAATGTCCTATAAGGCGAATTTTGGGAGGAGAGGATTATTTATATTTAATCTTTCATCAAACCGAAATTGGCTATCTTGATGTGACCTAACAAAGTGAATAGATGTGAAGCGACCCATGTTTGGTCCTTCAGCGGCCTCTCGGAATCAGAAAGGCTAAGAATTGCAAAAATAGTATATCAAAACCCCTTGTCTTGATTATCTCGCGATATCGAGAATTGGTGTGTGGCTCCATTTTGTAAAGTACGGTACCTGACAATGAAGATAGGATACAGACATCACGTCGTACACCTTTCCGTGCTTATCATCGCCGATATTTCTTGTCCTCTTCCCGCTTCACTGGACTGAAGTCATCCCTTACGTGCTCTATCTTCGAAATACCTTCGGCCTGTAGTTCTCACAACTCTCAATAGACAATAATGCAGATTCCACGTTCTGTATGAAAATACAAAACAAAACGACAAAACATTGTTTTGCACTAATAAATCATAATTTATTTTACTAGACTTATAGGCAACGACATTGCGAGCGTTTGCCCCAACTTTAACGAGGGTTGGTCTAACAACTTCACTTATTATTCTGAACATAGAAAAAGAATCGGATTCTTATTCGAAGTAATATTCGATTTGACTTCTTCTTAATCTAACCTTATTTGATGTATAAGTGAAATAATATTTACAATCACGACCATTACGATTTTTTTTTTTAAAGACAGTAATAGAAGACGTTGTCTGTACTCTGCGTTGTCTAATCCAATCACTAATGTTTCGGAATCCCCTAAAATTTCTAATTTTAATTACTGGGTCAAGCTGTTCACACCTGACCAACAAGGAAAGAAACTTCCAGCACGTTCACATACCGGAAATAAGGAATTAAAAAATAAAAATAATACTATGCTTGTGAATGTATAAAATTTTGGTTTTTATAAGTATTTAACAAACTCAATATTAACAAACTTGTCATTCTAAAACCCTAATTAGGTCTTGCTTCTCTCTCTCTCTCTACGAATGCAAGTGTTGGTCTTGTCGTTCATGTGCAAGGTAAGGTCTAGGTATTATTTCTACATTGGTCTCTTTTAGATTTTCGTTTTAGCTTCATGGATTCAGGGTTGCAAAAGCTCTCTATTCGGGAGAAAGAAGACAGCGACTTCGTTGTTTCTCCAGAGAATGTTCAGACGGAAGACTTTGCTGCAGTTCTTAGGGACGCACGAGGTAAGTATGTGGCTGCTATTTCAGCCCTGTTTGACCCAGTTCTTGCCGAAATTATGTCTATAACAGAAGCTCTTTCTTGGCTAAAAGACCAACAGCTTGCCAAGGTCATTGTGGAGTCGGATTGTTTGGTAGTTGTCCAATCAATATTAGCTCATTCGCCAAATCGGTCTGAGATTGGAATTTTGACCCTTGATTGTTTATCATTCAAGCGACATTTCCTTCCCCTGTTCTTTCAATGGACGCGTAAGATTGCCAATAAGGCGGCTCATGCTTTAGCCAGGGTAGCCTTATTACATGCAAACTCACATCACTGGACTGATCTTCCTTCTTGTTTAGTCTCCATTTTAAATTCAGATTGTTTGGCTTTTGTTATTGTTGAGGGGGAAAGGCTATTAGGTTCCGGGTGTACGGAGTAAGCCTGTTAGCTTAGGTTAGTTTTCTGTGCCTTCCCTGCCTTTGTCTGTTTTTTGCGCTAATGTTAATTTTATTCCAAAAAAAAACTCAATATTAACATTAAACGTAATAACCTTTTTTTAGAGAATTAAATTTTTCATTAAAGCTCTGAAAAATAGAGATATGATACAATCTGTTACCATCTTCACAAAGTGACAAAAAGACAAAAACAAGAACATCAATATTAAGAGAATAGTAAGAAATGACATTGTTGTCCTCTTCCAATTTGATGAAGTTTTGTAAGATAGGTAAGAAAAATCACCATCCACCATCAATGTTTCCAAACTTTACCCAATTAAGGCATGGATATTTTGATGTCTTTAGGGACTACCGTCTCTCCACCACTTGATTGTGCTACCAGAGGTAAGCAGTGTTCAACCAAGTTGCAATGAGCTTCCTTTGCTAAACATTAAATGCATACTCAAATACATCTAACAACCAAGATCCATTGAAAATTTAGAGCATCATAAGCTTAA
>JANZLC010000002.1:5188610-5200889 GCA_026413385.1 Erythroxylum gracilipes
TAAATGGAAGTTGAGAGGAAGAATAGTGATTGAGCATGAAAGTTGAAAATGCACAAAAGTAACAATGCATGAATATGTTGATTATGAATTCTTGGTTTTTGATGATTTTTGACTAAACTTGTATATTTTAGAGTAGTATGAATTATGGTGAATGATTTGATTGAAATGGAGTAGAAAAACTAGAAGAAAAAAAAATTAAAGTGTTGGATTTTGGAAAGTAGAAGTTTGATAATTCTCTGAGAATGAACAGTGGAGAGTTAGATTTTCGATCTGAAACTTCTGTGATTTTTCTGGGTTGATCTAGAGAGATTTTGATAAAATTTCTTAATGAAAGTTGTAGTTTATCTTGCTAGCTTTCTAACTCTATAAAGTATGACATTTTTCAATATCGGGGCTGGAAGTTATGACCATTAGAAGTTTGGATGCTATTTAAGATGGAACTTTCGGGACAACCAATTTGATTGGAAGTTTTAACCCTTATAGAGGCAATAATTGTTTTTAAGGTCTTCATAGAAGTTATAGGTCTAGAAGTCTTCTTCGAAATGGTCTTTGAATGAACTTAATCCAATATTTTTAGTGAATGTTATGCCCTTTTTACCAAAGCAGGTCGGAGAAGAAGAGCAGGAGGAAAGGGCGAAAGGTCGCGATCATGCCTTTTGCGGCTGCGACACGATCGCGACCCACAGGTTTTCCCCCTCACCTAACATATTTCACTCTTTTGACTATAAGTTTGTTGTCCGACCTCTAAATGACCTGATTTTTGAAGACATGGATTCCTAACACATTCCTCTACCTCTCCATAAAAATTTAGAACTTTTGGTATTAATTTAAAAAAGACGGATTGAATCAAAGTGAGAGGATCGGTTAAAAGAGTATGAGTTGGATATTTTTACTGAACATGCTTCAGTATTTTGGTGATATCTTGATCTGTAGAGCTCCAAATGAGATGATTATTATTTCCAAATAAACTAGAGACATGGAGCTACAAAATATCTCAAGGAATTTAATTTTAATTCAGTCTCTAAGACGTCCAATTTTTAGATGAAAGTCGAGTATAGTGTGCAGTCTCAGTTTAATAATAGTCCAAAAATGTTTGGGCTATAACTTTCAGATTTCTAAACCAAATTGAATATTTTTGGTGTCATTAGAAACTTAAGACAATGCTGAACAAATGTTCTGAAGAAGTCAAACTAAAATTCCAATTGGAAGTTTCCTAAAATATGTTCTAAAATAGAAGAATGAGTTTGCTCACGTTTTGTAACTTCGAATGTTGGGCTCCAAAAACGGGGTCCAATATTATTTGGGATCAGAGCTTAGGTTTTTCTTAGGCTTAGAATGCGTAGTAAGATGAATTGTTATACTATGTGATTAATTGTTGCATTGTTAATTGATTGATTTCATTAAGTGACATACATATCATACTTACATATAGGAACTAAGATTAAAATGAAATGTAAGCTAATCATTAGTGTTTTCATTGAAAGAGTAAGATGCCACCTCGTAGAAGGACACAAGGAGTTTTGCAAAGATCAATTGCACCTGACTCTCCGCTAAGGGAGGAGAGTACCGATGAGTGGGTAGCCCCAGGAAATGTTGAGGCTTCCTTAGGGAAAAGTAGTGAGCCCATTCGATCATAGACGTAAGGTCTCCTGTTTCGTCAGAGTAAGTGCCTACCTTGGACTCGAGATTGTTTCAGGCATTTACTCAAATATTTGTCCAGGCTATGGGTCAAATGCCGCAGGCTTCTGCTTCGGCCCTAGTTAAGAAGGGGAAACAATTTGACAGGATGAGGAAGTATGGAGCAGTAGACTTTTATGGGACCACTGATTCTGAAGAAGCCAAGACCTGGTTGAGAAAGACAGAGAGGGTAGTGGAGCAGATGGATTGTGAAGATGATGAGAAGGTTGTATATGTTACAAGTTTGCTTCAAGGGATGCTTTGCATTAGTGGGAGTGTGTACCAGGAAGTCAATTGAAATCGACAGTGTTGGCATGGAAGGACTTCCTCGCTGCTTATAAGAAGAAGTATCTGTCTGAGGTGTACAATTAGCAGAAGCAGAGGGAATTCCTAAGTCTCATAGAGGGAGATGACGGTTAGTGAGTATGAGCTTCAGTTTATATAGTTACCACGATATATAGCTGAGATGATGCTGAGTGAGGCCGCTAAGTGCTGTCGGTTTGAATCAGAACTGCACCTAACCATCAGGGAAAAAGTAGCGGTGTAGAACTTCTGTGACTTTGAATAGTTGGTTGAAGCAGCACTGAGGGTTGAAAACATTAAGAACATAAAGAGTGTTGTCAACAAAAAGAGAAAGGGAAGATAACAATTTAAGAGGGGAGGTGGTACTTCTATGCCTGAGAGGAGTGCCAGGACTTTCCCTGTGCAGTCTGAGGAGAGGATTAGTGGTGTAAGCAGACCTTGACTTATGAGGACTTCTACTGTTTCTCATCAAGCCTCAACGGTGGGAGGCGGTAGAAAGGGAGATAGGGATAAGCCACCCATTCCCAAATGTGAACACTGCGAAAGGTTTCATAGAGGGGAATGTTACCGATTGACAAGAGCATGCTTCAATTGTAGAGAGAAAGGACACATAGATAGAGAGTGTCCGAAGTATGTAAGAAGAGAGGGAACACAGATGCAAGCTTTAAAGAGAACTGAGACAGTGGGGCACAAGACCACAACTAAAGTAGGTAGCTCTGTGCCAGCTAAAAGAGTAAATCCTCCAGGAAGATCAAGGGGGCAAGCACCAGCTAGAGTGTTTGCAATGACACGGGAGGATGCAAAGACCCTCCAGAAGTTATGACGGGTACAGTTAAATTATTTGATGATGATGCAATTGTTTTGATTGATCCGGGTTCTACCCATTCATTTGTGTTATCGAGTAGAACTGTGCATAGGAGAAATTTGATCCCATTAGATATTCCTTTGATGGTGAGTACTCCAATCGGCCAGTATATTATTATTAGTCAAGTTTATAAAGATTGCGAGATATGTATTAGTGGAGGACAATTAGTGGTGGATTTGATGCCCTTGAAGATGGGGGATTAGACGTGATATTGGGTATGGATACATCAGAAAAGTATCATGCCAACTTAGAGTGCAAGCAAAAGACAGTGGAATTCGAGTTAGATAATGGAAGAAAAGTGGTGTTTAAGGGAGATAGAAAAGTCAGTCCACTTCGGATTGTTTCGGTTCTGACAGTAGAGAGAATGATGAGGAAGGGATGTGAAGCATATTTGGCCTATGTGGTAGACACCAAGGCAGATAGAGGGAGGTTAGAAGATATACCAATGGTCATAAAATTCCCGAATGTCTTTCCTGAGGAGTTACCAGGACTACCTCTACCTAGGAAAAATGAATTTCCCATTGAGTTTCTTCCGGGCACAATGCCAATATCTATTCCGCCTTATAGAATGGCTCCGGCGGAATTGAAGGAACTTAAGGAGCAATTGGAAGAGTTGTTGGAGAAAGGTTGCATTAGGCTGAGCTCTTTGCCTTGGAGAGCTCCAGTCCTTTTTGTGAAGAATAAATACGGGTCATTGCGAATGTGTGTAGATTATAGGAATCTCAATCATGTCACTATTAAGAATAGATATCCGCTCCCGCCCATAGATGATTTGTTTGACCAATTACAAGGAGCAAGAGTCTTTTCCAAGAAAGATTTGAGATCGGGTTACCACCAGTTAAGGATAAAGGAGATCGATATATCAAAAACTGTTTTTAGAATACGGTATGACCACTTTGAGTTCTTGGTCATGCCTTTTGGGTTAACAAATGCACCTAAAACTTTTATGGATTTGATGAATAGAGTGTTCAAACCTTTCTTAGACCAATTTGTCATAGTCTTTATTGATGACATATTGGTTTATTCTAAGAGTGACAAGGAGTATGAAGAACATTTGAGACTTGCTTTGAAGACATTGAGGAAGGAAGAGTTATATGCCAAATTTGATAAATGTGAATTTTGGTTAAAGGAAGTGGTGTTCCTTAGACATGTAATTTCGAAAAAAGGGGTGCATGTGGATTCAAGGAAGATAGAAGCGGTTTTGAAATGGGAAGCACTTAAGAATGTAGCTAAAGTGAGAAGTTTTTTGGGATTAGCTGGGTATTATAGAAGGTTTATGGAGGGCTTTTCTATAATAGTTGCTCCACTTTCTAAATTGACAAGGAAGAATCATAAATTTGTGTGGACTGAGGAATGCCAGAGAAGTTTTGAGGAATTGAAGAATAGGCTCACAACTCCACCAATTTTGACATTGCCTTTCGGTGATGATGGATACATAATGTACAGTGATGCCTTAAGGAAGGGATTAGGGTGTGTGTTGATGCAAGGAGATAAAGTGATTGCCTATGCTTCTAGGTAATTAAAGCCCTATGAGATGAACTATCCTACACATGACTTGGAGTTGGCTGCTATAATTTTTGCATTGAAGATTTGGAGACATTACTTGTATGGAGTCACTACCAAGGTATTTACAGATCAGAAAAGTCTTAAGTATCTGATGAGCCAGAAAGAGTTGAATCTGAGACAGAGAAGATGGTTAGAACTACTAAAAGATTATGATTTGATGATAGATTACCACTTGGGGAAAGCTAATGTAGTAGCGGATGCATTGAGTAAGAAATCGACTATGGCACATGTGGAGACAGTATATGTTCCTTTATTGAAGGAATTAGCCAAACTTCGGGTGACAGTGAGGCAAACTGAATCTGGGTGTATATTGGCTAACTTTAGGCTAAGGCCAGTGTTAAATGAGAAGATTAAAGAAATGCAGGCCCAAGATGAGTATTTGAGTAGGCTCAAAGAAGAGATCAAAAAGGGTAAATCTACGGAAATAGAGACAAGAGAAGATGGATTGATGGTGGTAGGTAACCGATTATGTATGCAAAAGCTGAAAGATGAGATTTTTGATGAGGCGCACAATGCTCCTATGCTATGCACCCGAGGAGTACAAGAATGTATAGAAATCTGAAAGAACACTTTTGGTGGAAAGGAATAAAGAAGGACATTGCAGAGTATGTTAGTAGATGCTTAGTGTGTCAGTAAGTTAAGGCTGAGCACCAGGCACCCTTAGGCAAGCTTAAGCCTTTGTCTATTCCGGAATGGAAGTAGGAAAAGATTACGATGGATTTTTTTATGGGATTGCCAAGAACCAACAGGAAACATGATGTAATATGGGTGATTGTGGATAGGCTAACCAAGTCAACACATTTCTTTCCAATTAAGCAGACAGATTCTTTGAATGCTTTGGCCAAGAAATAAGTGGATGAAGTAATCAGACTACATGGGGTTCTGAGTTCTATAGTCTCAAATAGAGATCCCAGGTTCACCTCTAGATTCTGGGAAAGCTTACAGGAAGCTTTGGGAACTAAGTTGCACTTTAGTACAGCTTTTCATCCACAGACTAATGGACAATCGAAGAGGACAATACAGACTCTGGAGGCAATGTAAAGAGCTTGTTTCATGGACTTCAAAGGCTTATGGGATGATCATTTGCCTTTAATTGAATTTGCTTATAATAATTCCTATCACTCGAGAATTCAAATGGCACCTTATGAAGCTTTGTATGGTAAGAGGTGCAAAACTCCTATTTGTTGGGATGAGGAAGGTGAGAGAAGGCTTTTAGGGCCTGAATTAGTGCAAGTTACAGTCGATAAGATTAAATTGGTAAAACAGAGACTCAAAGCAGCTCAAGACATAATGAAGAGCTATACGGATGCACATAGGAAGGAGATGGAATTTGAAATTGGAGACAAAATGTTTCTTAGAGCTTCTCCATGAAAGGGAGTCTTGAGATTTGGTAAGAATGGCAAGCTCAGTCCAAGATACATAGGCCTTTATAAGATCATTGAGAAGATTGGGCCTTTGGCTTATAAACTAGCTTTGCCACCATAATTGTCAAAGATTCATGATATCTTCGATGTATCGATGTTAAGATAGTACCGTTCCAATCCTTTACACATATTTCAAGCTTCAAAGGTTCAAATGAGGGAGGACTTGACTTATAATGAGCAACCAGTGGAGATTTTGGATTCGAAGGAAAAGATTTTGAGAAACAAGATTGTGAAGCTAGTTAAAGTCTTATGGAAGAACCATGCAAATGAGGAGGCAACATGGGAGCCTTTGGAAGCAATGAAGGAGAAGTATCCACACCTTTTTGAAACCTCAGGTAAGAATTTCAAGGACGAAATTCTTTAAGGGGGAGAATTGTTAGACCCGAGAATTTTTTCAGTTACTATCAATTTATTTGTTTAATGATTCATTTATGTTTTGTTTGTTTGGTTGGTTGTTTAGTTATTTTTTTAATCTGGTCATTAAATCTAGCAAGCATGAAAAGAGATTAGGATTTGATGGAAAGATTAGAATTAAGTGAGGATTAATATGTTGTTAAGTGGATTAAGGAGTTAGAAGCATAAAAGACAAAAGAAGGGGTAGAATTGGAAGAAACAAGCAAGTGAAGGGCAAGATGGGAAAAACAAGAATAGAAATGTGTCTTGGTTAGAAGAAGAAGAGAGAGTGTCGTGGAAGTGAGAAGAGAAGAAAAGAAGAGGAAGAGAAAATCAAGCTAGGGTTTAGATCTTGAAGAATTTGAAGAATCTTGGAGCTAAACAAGTAAGTATAAGCATTAACCCTTCTTGATTTTTTGAATGAAGCATATTTAGTGATAGTTAGAAGTGAAAAATGAAGTTGAATGTGTGTAGGAAGTTGTTGATGAATGGTATATGAAAATGTTTTAATTCTTTTTGGTTGATGAACAAGTATAGCTTATGAAATGGGTTTGTTAATGATATTAGGTTGAAATGAAGTTGGAAATGAAGTATAAGAGATGGTTTAGGGTTAGGATGGGTTATAGGTAAAGTGTGGGAAGTAAAAAGAAGGGAAATGTGGCAAAATATATCCTCGGAGTGGGTTTCTGGACAAGTTCTGTAGATGTCCAAATGGAGTGAATTTTGATTTGGAGTAAACTAGTGACATAGGACCACAAGGTTTCGGAAGAAATCAAGTTTTAATTAAGTCTTCAAGGATCTCAATGTTTGGATGGAAGTTGAGTATAGAATATTGTTTCAGCATAAGGACAGTCCCAACATGTTTGGGGTATAGCTTCCATATTTCTGAACCAAATTGAATGAGTTTGGCGTTATTAGAGACTTAAGACAACGGGGAACATTTTCTAGAAGAAAGTGTTATCGAATTTCTTCTTTTTCCTGATCATAATGATCATGGAAAATTGACCCAAAAGTCTAGATTTTGAAAGGTTTATAGTACAATTTTAGCACTTTTGATTATTGAAGCCTTATGAATTTCCTTTGAATGTTGTTTGAATGAGAACTTGGTTTGTTAAAGGAAACCAAGAAAACCCGATCCAAGAGCAAGAGGAAAGACAACATTGAACTTGAAATTCAAGCGAAATTAGGTGGGTAATATATTTATAGTTGTTGTGTAACTTGGGTAAATTGTCTTGCTTGTCTATTGTGTATTAAATTGCTTGTTTTGAACTATGGCAATTGTTGAAAATGCATTGAGATTATGATCATGTTATGCCTTGAAAAATGTCATGTCATTTTGTATAAACAAAAAGAGAAAAAGCATGATGAGCATGAAAAGTATGAATGGTGTGAAATGAGTTAAGCATTGAAATTTGATTGTGTTTGGGCAAGAGAGGAATGTTTCGTTAGTCATGTGCACGTTGACATATAGCCTTCTCCCGGCTGCCCACTTGAGGCCACGAGGTCCTGAGAAATCGAACTCGTTTTGTTCACGGTATAAACTTCGGTTTATCTATTTTGTTCCACGGAACTCTCAAGCCATTTGTTTGCATTTCATCATTGATTGGTTAAGCATGATGCATAATTGAGTGTTATGTTATGATGGATAAATTACATGATATGTTCTATGTGGTGACATTACAATAATATGAGTTGTGAGTTTAAATTGTTGAGTACTGAATTGTTACATGTATATATATATATATATATATATGCTTGAATGTGTGGCTCGTTGCTAATAACTATAAATGTATAAGCCACTGAGCTTCGTAGCTCATCCCATTACCTTCCACTCCTCAGGTGTAGATCGAGAAGATCGTTGATCCTTGCAAGGCATCGGAAACTCTGTAATAGTTAGAGACTTTTGTACTAAGTTAGTAGCTACAACTTTTGGGGATAGCTTTATAAGCATATCAACATAAGCATTCATTTCACTTTTGTATATTGTATTAAGTTAATGGTATGGCTTTTGATATGTAACTAAAGTTGTTCAACTCTTTTGAATTAAGAAATGAAATGGGGTTTTAATGAAGATCTTTTGTGCTTGCTCATTATTAATTTCCTTTTTTAGATTGTGAATTGTTGTTAGTAATAGGCTTGGATGTGTTGGAATTGTATGTGAAAATTTGTGTTGATGGATTGTTGGGTTCTGGGTTTTGCCCGAGGGTTTCGTCGCGGCGAGGCTTAGAGTTCGTTGCTGCAAACCTCTTCAGGAGAAGGTATTGCTGTTGAATTTTGTGACTTCGCCGCAGCAAGGCCAAACTTTTGCCGTGGCAAAATTTTTCTGAAGGGTTTTCTCGTTGAACATCGGGAGTTTGCGGAGGTGAACTTCGCCTGCGAGGCGTTCGCCGTGGCGAACCGGCCACTTTCCTCGCTGCCAATACTTCGAACTTGAATGCTTCAGATTTCCTTTTCGCATGATCCTTACCCGAAGGCCTCCAGCAGTCGCCTCAGGATAGGGAGCAGGACTACGGCCCAACAATCAGGGTTGAAAAGTCATGATTGTCATGTACTTTTGTAACAATTACTTCCTGTTGGAATATGTGGGTGTTTACCGAAGGATGTGTTTGTTACTTTCGGTCAATTGGGAGAGTTTTTCAAGCAATTATGTTGCAAGACATTTAAAGTTGAAGAGCTTGATAAAATGGAAAAAAGACATATCATTGATTCTATGTAAGCTTGAATTATTATTCCCCCCATTGGTTTTTTATGATATAGTTCATTTGGCAATTCACTTACCATATGAAACAAAACTTTATAGACCGGTTCAATTTCAATGGATGATTCCGATTTAAAGGTAATTCATATTAAATTCAACAAGTTTTTTCTATGTTATTTGTTTGTAACAATTCCTAAGTTTATAATATGTTCCGGTTTTTTTGCCCTCTTAAGCGTTATGTACGCAATAGAGCTCGACTAGAGGGGTCTATTATAGAGGTTTATATAGCAAATGAATGCTTGACTTTTTTGTTCAATGTACTTAACTGATGTGGAGACAAGATTTAATAAACCAGAACATAACTTTGATTTTCATGACGATGGTGGGTTGTCTATTTTCTCCCAAAAAGTTAGGTCACTTGGTGTGGGTAAATATGTGGAGTTAACTAAAGACGAATTTGAAATCGCTCATTAGTATAGTTTGAACAATTGCGAGAACGTCGATACATACATGGAGTATGTATATTCCTTTTCATTCAAGCAATCATATTACAATTTTCTTCATTCACTCTAAGATCTTATTGTCATTGCCTTTTTTAAATAGAGAGCACAAAGACACAATTCACAGCAAAGGGATTATTAATGTTGAAGAAAGACATAGGCAAAAGTTTGTATCATGGTTTAGAAATCGAGTAAGTTTCATATTGATTACATATTATGAAAATATGAAAATATGTCTCATCCTCATATTTATTTTCAATTTGTCGGACAGATGATACAGTTACATAACCGTAACGTGCAAGAAGCGACAATAACATATAGTTTGGCATGTGGGCCTCATATTTGTGCAAAGAAATACACAGGTTGCATTATTAATAGGGTAAGATTTCACATACAAGATCGAGATAGTCGAGTTAAAAAAAATAGTGGGGTTATTGTTGAAGGATGTCATGACGACGAAATCATTGACTTCTACGGTGTCATCTTTGAAATAATAAAGTTGCACTACATCAAAGATAAGAAGGTTGTTCTACTTAAATGCAAATGATTTGATCTAACTGATATGAAAGTGAACGGGCATATTACTAGCATAAATGTTAGTAAGACATGGTATGATAATGATTCTTTTGTCCTTGTAAGTCAAGTAAAACAAGTTTTATATGTCAATGATACTGTATAGGGTAGCAATTAGAAGGTTGTTCAAAAGTTTCAACAAAGGAATGTCTTTGATTTTTGTGAAAGGGATATTGGTTAATTGGATGAGGATGCAGATGAAGTCTATTAAGATATTGGATCGGAGTTCAATAACAAAGGCATTCCAGTAAAAGATGCAGATATATCATCATTTCATAGGAGAGATATCGATCCCAACATAGTTCAACTAGAAGAAGTCCAAGCCCATCTTATCTTACAAACAGAAGAAGACTATACTTAGGATGACTTAAATGACAATAACGATACTTTGCTCGAATATATTAGTGATGAAGAGTCCAATGATAATGTACTTAACGATGATGATTTTCAAAATCTTGATCATGATGATTGAATGTAAATAAATTGGTTGTATTGTTTGAAATGTTATGTCCATAATTGCCTTATGTTGTTGATGTTTTACTTATGTTAATTTACGATGACTAAATGCATATTTTTAATTTTTCACTTATGTTTTTGCGGAATGTTATGCCGAATGTTATGCCGAATGTTTAGTATTTGACTACTGATCTCCTTATATTGATGTGGAATATTGATGTTTGAGTTAAGCTTCTTTGTTATGTTCATATTTCATTTTACACAGGTTCAATATAATGGCACCTGGTAGAAACAAGGAAAAGAGGGTGGTAACAACCGAAGAAGTTGCTCCCACACAACAACCAACTCAATCCAACCCCATCGTTCAACAACCAACAATTGCATCCTCGAATGAAGACAGTCAGCAACAACCTTTATAAACATCTCCTGTTAGTGCTGAGGGATATTTAGGTATGTTATTGTTAACCAAACATATTCACATTAATACTGAAATTACTCACTAAATGTTTAATATGTTTTTCTTATTATGATTTTTTTTAGGTTCCAATACTAGCGTTAGAAAGCAAGGTAGAGGTATCACAAAATGAGCTGAGTTGCAACGGATGAATGTTGCAATAAATAACAAGTTGTATGTGACCATTGACTCCACACAACTTCGCCCTCTAGATAAGATCCAATCTACAAAATTGTCCAGTGAGTTGGGTATCGTTGTGTGGAATGAAATTCCTTGCCTTCAACCTTATACGTGTTCTTCACAGATGAAGCTCAATATCGTTGATATCGACAAGCCTGAGGTTTCAAGTTGTGTTAGTTCACTATTGAAACAAAAAGCGAAGGATCATCGATATAGACTTCATAAATATTACCAGTCTTTTCCTTCCAATGAAGAGGCAAGAAGACATGTTCTGAAATAAGTGACTCCAAAAAATTGGAGTGAAATGTGTGATTATTGGGCCTCAGTGAAGGTTCAGGTTTGTTTTTTTTCATGACTACTTTTAATTTATGAAAAGTGTGAGAAAGCCAAGGTGAACAGAGTAAAAATGAAGAATCCTCATAATATCGACTCCAAATTATTTGTTGTCGTCTGACAAGAATTTGTAAGTGTAACATTTTCAACTTATTATTCTATTTCTTAATATAATAAATTCTATTATCTTCTAATTTTTTAAATTCATATAATAAAGTCAAACTCAACTCCAAGGACAAGAGTGTGATAGGATCACACTCTACAAGCTAACACACTGCAAGAAAGGTGAAGGTTGGACGTCTGAAGAGGCACAAAGTAATTATGTAAGTACAAACAAATTAATATTACAATTTATTTTTCTATGTAATACTAAGTAATAATTTTTTAGTTAACTCAATTTTGTACTTTAAATTGTAGGATAAGATGCAGGAGTTGTTGCAGACATCATTGTCTGAGGGGAATCAGCCTAATGTCGATGACATTTACAACAATGTCCTTGATACAAGATCGGGGTATATCAAAAGTCTTGGGTATGACCCTAAGCTTGTTGGTGCATCTTCGTCACAATCAACATATGTCACGACACTTCAAGAGAAACCAGACACTGAAGACTGAGTTACAATGTATAGAAGAGAAGTTAGATCGTAATGTAAAAGAAGTGAACAAGCTTAAAAAGATGGTCAAACAATTACTTGGCTCAAACTATATCAGTAGTAGTGATGACGATGAGGAGTATTGGTTTGTATATGACTTGTAATTTTTTTAAATAAAATGCATTCTATTTTTAATGTTTATTTTATTTCAATTTATTATTATTTAAAAAATATGCCACCAACATTAATTATAAAATGTAACTA
>JANZLC010000002.1:5233964-5271652 GCA_026413385.1 Erythroxylum gracilipes
AATTAGCCGATGTCTTCACCAAATCTTTGGCTGCAACACCTTTTCATTCCAATATTGCCAAGCTGGGATTGCTCACTATCCACAATCCAGCTTGAGGGGGGCTGTTAGATCACTTTGTCTTTGCTATTTTTAGTTAGTCCGTGTTAGTTATTTTTCATTAGCTAGCTAATCATTCTTTAATTGTAATTAAGATAGTTAGCTTCTCCACCTTACTCTGTATATAAACACTCTGTTTCCGCATTCTAGAAATGAGAAGAATCATTTTCAAAACTTCCACAACCGCCACCAAAACCACCCTATTGATGTCTGGCACCATAGATTAGGTCAAGATTTTGAACTATATTTGCAGCAAGTTTTCTTTGTCTGTTTCGAATAAAGAGAATTTTACGTCTTGTAATTCTTGTCAGTGCAATAAATCACATAGATTGCCCTTTAAAGAATTTACTTTATCCAGTACAAAACCTTTGCAAACTGTGTTTAGCAACCTTTGGGGTCCCTCACCAGTGCTTTCCATTGATAAAAAATTGTATGACTGCACCTTTGTCGATCAATATACCAAGTACACTTGGATTTATACCCTGACAAAAAAGAGTGAAGTCAAACCTATTTTTCAATCCTGGAAACCAATCCTTGAAAAGCATTTTTCATCTCATATTTTGTCGTTCTACACTGATGGTGGCACTGAATACAAAAGCCTTGATCCATATCTTTTCGCTAATGGCATCGAACACCTTGTTAGTCCCCCCTACACCCCACAACGAGTAGCTATAGTCGAGCGTCGTCACCGTCACATTGTCGAAACCGCAAAAACCTTGCTCTCCCAAGCCGAATTGCCCACCTCTTTATGGTCTTTTTCCTGTCATTATGCCGTTTATCTTATCAATCTGCTGCCCACACCATTGCTGCACTATCAATCTCCCTATGAAAAGCTATTCGCCAAAAAGCCAGATTATGCAACTTTGAAAAGTTTCGGATGTCTATGTTATCCTTGGCTAAAACAGTAGCAGAATCATAAACTTTACCCGAAATCAACACCCTGTGTCTATCTAGGTGTGTCTCTCAGTCATCATTGCCACATCTGTTATGATCCCATGACCAACAAGTTGTACTTGTCTCGAGATGTAGTCTTTTTCGAAACTGAATTTCTGTACAAATAACGGTTCAAATCCTTGCTACCGAGAACAAATGTTGTATGGGATATGTCCCCTGTTGTCAGCCGTGATCGACAATCCACTATACCTCAGCCTCCCCATGAGTTACTTCCGCCGATCCTTGTTCCATCCGCCACAGCCGTTACCTCTCCGGCTCGATTTTGACACCCCAACAAGCCATCAACTCCGGTGCTAATCCAATGCAGTCCTCGTCTATTCTAGGTAATTCTATAACCGAATCTACCACTGCTTTGCCTATTGTTAGTTCCAGTACATAAACCATTGTTCAACCCGAGAGCACTATCCCACCCCTACAGGTCGCCACCATCACTCACACTATTCAACCCACCAACACCGATGCTACTCAACCCGAAAGTTTACATCCCATGCCTCCTGAAATCGTCTCTCCACTAGTTCCTAATCCTACCCCTACAATCAATCGTGTTATCACCAGGTCTCAAAACAATATATTTAAACCGAAGCCAAAATTTAATTATGTTGCCACCTCCTTCCTTGATGTTGTCCCAACTACTGTCAAATAAGCCCAAAAATCCAAAGAGTGGAGGGATGCTATGAAAGAAGAGTATGATGCATTAATTCAAACTAATACTTGGGAATTAGTTCCCCGGCATGCTACAGAAAATGTTGTTGCTTGTAAGTGGATTTTCAAGATCAAACGCAAACCGGATGGATCGATTGATAGGTACAAGGCATGGCTGGTTGCGAAGGGTTCACTCAAAGACAGGGAATAGATTATCACTCTACCTTTAGTCCGGTTGTAAAGCAAACAATGGTTCGGGTTGTAGTCAAAATTGTTGTCACGAGGAATTGGGTGATAAGGCAACTTAATGTCAACAATGCGTTCTTGCAAGGAGACCTCCAAGAAGAGGTATACATGTCTCAACCACAAGGTTTCGAAGCACCAGTAGCCCCAAATCATGTTTGTTGTCTTCAGAAAGCGATTTACGGACTCAAACAAGCTCCATTGGCATGGTACTTGGCTTTAACGAATTATTTGCACAGTCTTGGTTTTCAAAAATCAAAATCAGATCCATCGCTCTTCATGTTCAGCCATGGTTCGGTTCAGCTCTTTGTTTTGGTCTATGTTGATGACATTATACTCCCTGGTAGCCATGAGTCCGCCGTTGCAAGGGTTATTGCCTCTCTTCATAGTCAATTTTCTATCAAGGATTTGGGTCCGCTTCATTACTTTTTGGGAGTTGAGGTAACTCGAAATGACCATAGTTTGTTTTTGGCTCAAACTGGTTATATTGATGAACTCTTGGCAGCTGAAAATATGCATGAATGTAAAGTTGCACTGACACTGATGAGTAGCTCTGAGGTTCTCACATTACACGATGGAGCTCCTTCTTTTGATGCCACTCGATATCGTTCTGTTCTTGGGAAATTACAGTACTTGTCTTTCACGAGACCTGACATTAATTTTGCAGTCAATAAATTGTCTCAATTTATGCATAGACCATCCGAGTTGCATTGGAAGGCTCTCAAACGTGTTCTCCGTTATTTATGCGGCACTTCGAGAATTGGATTGCAATTGCGCCAGATGACTAGCACTGCGTTGTCTATGTATGTTGATGTCGATTGGGCAGGGGATCCTGATGGTCGACGCTCAACTTCAGGCCAGATTCTCTTTCTTGGTGCAAGTTCGGTGAGCTGGTCTTCTAAGAAGCAACAGACCGTTGCTCGGTCATCCAAAGAAGCCGAGTTTAAAGCTGTTGCAAACTCTATTTCTGAGGTTTGCTGGGTTCAAAATTTGCTTGCAGAGCTTCGTATCTTTCCATCTAGTGCACCGCTAGTTTACTGTGACAATGTTGGTGTCACATATCTCAGCAACAATCCGGCAATTAACTCGAGAATGAAACATGTCGCAGTTGATTTTCACTATGTTTGCAACAAAGTTCAACTCAATGAAATCAAAGTTGTTCATGTTCATGCCCATGATCAACTCGCTGATATTCTCACCAAACCCTTGGCAAAGTCCCTTTTTCAACATCACTTATTCAAGCTCGGAGTTGCTTCCAACTGCAAGTTTGAGGGGGGCGTATAGATGCATCACGTGACTTGCTTATATTATGCATTGACCATATCTTCTAGCTGTTAAGATTGTAACAATCTGTACATATTATTAGCCTGTAATTAGGGAGATTTGAATTCAAATTTCGTGTAACTCTTGTATTTAAACCATTGAAAGTTGTTCAATACAGTAAGCTTTTTCCCTATGAAGTATTAACTTCTATGAATGGATTGTCAGGTCATTAATCAGTTTTGGACATCTACGCTTATATTTTCTTCCTACTTTTCAATGATTATTCCAGATTGTAAAGCTCTAATTAATGAGCTTCTGTTTGTTTCTTATGTCTTTGTTAGAAAGCCAGAGAATCAAGTTGCTCATACAATAATTAGAGTAGCTAATTCTATGCCTGGTTTCGAATGGGGTATGCCTTCCTTCTTTTTTGTATGACATTTTATTTATAGATATCAATAATATGCACTGAGCCAATCATTACCATTAAAAAAAACTACATTTGGCTAATCTAAGCACTCAACTCTAAAGCAAACTTTTCTCTGCTGACTTTATCAAGACAAGGGCCAAATATGATTATGCTAGCCTTTATCCAGACATATAATCTTATCTTTTGATATTTGACAGTAAAACAGTACACTAATCATCTAAGCTTTCCTTTCTAGTAATCATTATTAATTATTTTTTTACCCGTATAATAAAATAGAGAGTTAATAGCGATTACTTATGCTAAGATGGAGGAGGTAATGTAATCAAGAATGCCAGGTGGCAATTTGTGGAGGCCCCAGTGGCTATTCAACTCTCTAACAAATCGCGAGACCTACACTTGCGGTCCTTCGTTACCATTATAATAAGGAGCCAGGAAAGTTACCATTTTCCTTACACGATTCAGTGAGTCCTTCCGAGTTCAGAGAGGGAAACAGATCGAAACAAGGAGACAATGTCCACTCTTATAGTTCCACAGCAAGTACCCTCTGTGGCTGATGACTGCGAACAGCTCAGGAAAGCGTTTGCAGGTCTCGTCCTTGTGTGTGCGCGCGCGCGCGCTTGTACATAAAGTTATATTTTGGTTAAATTTCTCTTTTATTGTAAGTGGGAATGTTTTGGAAGAAAAAGGTTTTACAAACTGCTATCAACTGATGCTTTCCTTTTCGCAGCTACTTGTAATACAATCTCTAGTGTCAAAGGAAGCTGACCCGTGATTGATAATATACATACAAGCTTAAGATCTATCAATCTGAATGGCGTCTTAAAATGAATCTGCCTTTGTATTCTTTGAAGTTTAATCATTTGTCCAAACATCATCTCAGGATGGGGGACCAATGAGGATTTGATCATATCCATCTTGGGTCACCGTAATGCCACGCAACGCAAGCAAATTCGACAGACATATGCGGAGATGCATGGGGAAGATCTCCTCAAGGCATTGGACAAAGAACTGACAAATGACTTTGAGGTCATATTTTGATTGCATTTCGTATTTTTACACAATAACATGATCATTAACATATTGCATTGGACTTGCCATAATAAAAGGGAAGGGAAAGGACAAATGTATCAAACATGGTGGATCAGGTTATGGTTCTAATCAAGCTAATGTCTTGTACTATATACTGATAATTTTATACATACAAATCCAATTTCTTATCTTCAGAGTTTAGTGATGGTTTGGGTACTTGATCCTGCTGAACGAGACGCGTTTTTGGCTAATGTGGCAACCAAGAAATTTACTTCAAGTAAACAGGTTCTAATGGAAATTGCCTGCACAAGATCATCACATGAATTACTTCTGGCAAGGCAGGCTTACCATGCTCGTTACAAGAAGTCTTTGGAAGAGGAGGTTGCCCACAATGTAACTGGGGACTTCCGCAAGGTAAATATAAAAACATCATCTTAATAGACATAATTTTCTTGGAAGTTCTTTGCCATATAAAATATTTTCCTTGGAATTGTTTTCCAGAGCAAAGTGATTCTATATCCCAATTGTCATTCTGAGAAGAAAGCAACTAATTGGCTTTTGCTTCATGTGTATGTTGCCCAGCTCTTGTTTCCTCTTGTATGTTCATACCGATACGAGGGAGATGAGGTGAACATGAGCCTGGCTAAGTCGGAGGCTAAGATAATTCGCGATAAGATTGAAAAGAAGAGTTACAATGATGAGGAGCTCATCAGGATTTTGGCCACCAGGAGCAGAGCTCAGATCAATGCAACTCTGAATCAGTACAAAAACGAATTCGGTAATGATATCAACAAGGTAAAGCGAAAAATGAATTTAACAGGATTTCATTTTTCTTTTAAAAGTGACATTTTTGGTCTATAATCATAAACCAGTAAGCTTGAATGCATATTGTTCTATGTGAAGGACTTGACAACTGAGCCTCAGGATGAGTTCCTAGCACTACTAAGGGCCACAGTTAAGTGCCTGACAAGTCCTGCTAGGTACTTTGCCAAAGTTCTTCGCTTGGCAATTGAAAGACGGGGAACAGATGAAGGAGCTTTGACTAGAGTTGTAGCTACAAGGGCAGAGGTTGATATGAAGATGATAAAAGAAGAGTACCAGCGAAGAAGCAGTGTTCATCTGGAACGTGCCATTGGCAAGGACACACATGGGGACTATGAAAAGATGCTCCTCGCACTTGTAGGAGATGAATCTGCCTAAGAGTGTCATATTATATATATATATATATATATAATCCTGGACTAGTTGTACCAATAAAACAAGTGTACTAACAAAATAAAGCTGGTCCAAACTTTTGATCCTTGCCACCTGTGGTTTATGGCCGTCCTAGTTGTTTAGAGTGTTGCATTTCAGTCTTTGCCATGTTTTTGAAGACATACAAGTCCCCTGACGTTCAAATCTTATGATCACCTTTGCTATCTTCTTTTGCCAGTAAAGCACATTACCGTTTCTTGTATTGTCCACACTCAAACCAATTACCGTCTTGTGATCACAAATCTTAAATTACAAAGCCATTTCTTCGATTTCTCGCATCATGTAAATACATCTTAAACTCAAGCCCGAGATCAATTCTTTGCCAGCTATAGATTTTTACCCAGCCGCTAGGCGATTGGTCAGGCAATGAGCCATAGATCAGTCTTTTCTAATTGGCGGACCATTTATAAAAGAGAGAGCTAAAGTTATATAAATCAATCAATTAGTCTCACCTACCGTATGTTTAAGCTTTCCGAATTGGACAAGACTCTTTATAAAAGGAAAAGGCCGAAATAGGTTACAAAATAAGTCTAGGAAAGCAAGTCCTCCGACATATCCTCTACGAGGAGAAAATGGCACCAGATGGGTAGAGTTTAAAATTCGGAATTGCATTCCAATAGTTTTTCTATAATATAAATAGATCGCTAATTTTAAGTCAAGAAGGAAATGAAAGCTAAACAAAACTCTGAAACAGATACTTTTAAAAGTTGCAGGAAATATAAGTACATTTGAAGTTCAGATGAAGAAGACAACAAGAAGACAACAAAATAATACAGGTGGCGTCTGCATGAAAACTAGTGGAACCAAATTCTCTCTTTGGACAGTACATTCTTTAAGCTCATGGATGAAGAGATATCAACTGGTTGCTGCCATCACTTCTTAGTAAACATACATCATTTCCTCAAGAGGTTCCGTGAGAAAATCCTCTTGCAATACGGGCTGGTGCGCAACATCATGTGAGGTCGGACCGCTTCAACCAGTGAAGAATAAAGAGAGCCACCCTGCTTTTGAGACGCAAATCAGGAAAAAGGATTCTTTCATGTGGAACAGTAACACCATATTATTATAGTAATGGTCTTCGTTTTCATACCTTGGTAACAACTAGAGCAGACTGAATGACGTAGTTGGCATATGGATCTTGCAACAGTTGTTCAAAGTGTGACACTGAGAGTAGTTCACAAATGATTTGAGCTCGGCTTTCTTCAAAATACTTGAGACACTTTTCAACTACATGGCTACTAAATTTCTGTGTCGAGAGATGTACGTAGTGCCCTTTAAATTGAGAAAGCAAGTTCGTGACAGCGGATGGGCTCTTCAGCTCGATAATAAATTGAACAACATAGTTTCTGTAACAAGTATTCATAAACAAAGATTTAAACGAAGCTATTCAGGTACCAACAATATTAATGTGAATGAATAAAAGCACAAACAGAGGATAAAAAGTCTATTCTTGTTACAGTATGAAATGCTTGTGAATTTCATAATCTAGATCAAAGCCCAACGATAGTCCATCTGAGCAAAGGCATGTCTGGGTAGATTTGCAGACAGAAACAAAAGGCCATTCACCGTGCAACAGAAATTATGCGAAACCGGAATGCCAATGGAAATGAGTCATTTTAGAGAAGCAAGTCGAAGGGGAAGGAAAACAAAAACCTCAAATGATACTTGTCAACACCAGTATTAGAATCTACAGGAGAGGCCAAAGAAGTGTGGTTTACAACTAAAATGCTTATTTATTTAGTTGTTTTCTATATCGAAGGCAGTGCTATACTGCTATATGTGAATGTCAGATTAATTTGTTTGATTTATAATTCTTGACACCTATCATGTGGGCTACCCTTCCCAAATAGCAGGTAAGAAGCAGATCATAGTATCCTGCATGGTTCACGATAATGCACCACATGGATCAAACCACCATACCCAAAATAGCACTACCTAGCAACATATATTTTCAAGCTGCACTAAGCTGGCTACTGTAGAAATTACAAATCCTAAAGTAAAAGAATAACTAAAACAAATTCACATCTTTTGACAACATATAACGTGCCCTGTATTTGATACCATATCGTTTATCAGCAGATAAAGGGTAGAAGACCAATATTGTAAAGAGTTGATAAACATTGATGCTTTACCCGAAAGGATCTTGAGCAAGGAGAAGGCCGTTGTTGGAAATTTCAGTTACCAACCTATCTTGACTTTTTCTTTTGGAATGTGCGATGCACCGTTGCATTACACAGCATCCATGTCGATGAGTTGCAATTTCAACACAAAACTTTGCAGCAGCATCAAATATGAACTACAAAACATGATTAAATGATAAACATAGCATGGACCAAAATTTAGCTGGTTTTATGCGGAGACTAAACAGAGATTTTGAACTTTTATGTTCAAGACCCAGGTACAGCTTAAGAGTTCTAAAATTTTCTGAAAACATAGCATTACGCTGTTGGACGACAGGATAGGTTTAGATTTTATGGATCCAATGATTTTTAATACAAAAGTTCGACACATTCTTGCTTTCATTCAAATGCACCACAGCATCAAAAGAGCCTTAGTTCAACTTCAAATGGTTCAAGGAAGTTAGTTAAAGAACAGGGTTTGATCCTCTCTACTTACATGATCCTATACCATGTTTTGTTAAAATGGAAAGTATAGGAAAAAGGAAACCCACGCTAAGACAAGATGCAAGTTATTTCCACCGTCGTAACGCTACCCAGGCTAGAGAGAATGAATCAAATTGGTGATAGGTAAACGCTTTACTCCATATCAAGAGCTAAAACACTGTATGATATACAGAGTGGCATGATGATCAGAGGAGGAAATAAAGGCTGTACCTTGTTAACTTCATCACTAAGGCACTGCAAGCATCGCTGAATCACATGATTTCCATTTTGATCCTTTGTGAGATCAAGAAATCCAGGTTTAAGAGCCAGTACTACTAATGAAATTTGCTGCCTTGTCTTAAGAGTCTCTATCAATTTCTGCACCACTCTTGTGCTGTACCATTGTGTCAGGAAATTTTTACAGAAACAGACAAATCATTAGTATGAAAACTCAATGTATGAAAAAGATGGGACTATCAAGTCTATTAACATTACCCGTATGTGTTTAAGCAGATGTTAATAAGCTGTCCTGGTTCTTTGGTAACCATAAGCACAATCTGAAATCTTTGTTCCTCATTGCACACATCCAATAATTTCTGAATTACATAATTACCGAATGGCTTCAACATGAGTTCAACAATATGATCAATTATCTCGTCAAAAATTAATTGAACATCTCGGCTTGTTCCCTCATCAAAAATCCTTTGCAAGAACCTGCAACCATTTTGATCTTGTGCCATTAAGTATATGTATCCCTGGATCTCAGACAAGGAACCAATACTTGGGACATTTGGAAGTATGGTAAAACCACTTAGTCCCTGATTGTTTTCGCACATTCCTCCACAAATATCAAGCTTAACGTTTTCTGCCCGTAGGTTTTGCAGGGTGGCATCACTCAAGCAGTTCTTTTTGGCACATCTCATTTGATTCCGTACTCTACTGGAGCAATGACCCAAACCTGTTTCGAAGCCATTCTCTCGGTTAAAGGCTTCAGTGTCAGCAGTTCCTTCAACTGAAAAAACAGATTGAGGAACCCCACTCTTTGGAATTGATGTAGCCTTTTCTTTTGATAGCATACTTTTAGACAATGGATTGCAAATATTTACATCTAACGTTGAATGTATTAGCCAAGGACAACCACACGTCTCCATGGTAAGTGTTCCTCCATCAGGATCCGTATTGAAATGTTGTGGACGAATAAATGCCTCCTTAAGGCAAGGGCTACTGGCAGAAGGCTTTGATATACGAACTCCTCTGCTACAAATTTTCCCCTGTTCCCTTCTCTGATGCAACAAGTTAGTGTTTTGATTATTGCACCAGTCAAAACCACAGTACAAATGATTAGACTGATCCTGGGCAGGAAAAGACCCCGTTGTATGGCAAGCACCCTTATCAAATCCACCCTGAAAACCATGGAATATACTCGTAACGTCACCCTCAGAATTCATAGCAACACCAAAAGGAGAGGATTTACAACCTCCAACATCAAATTTCTCATTGTTAAAACCATATTTTCTAGTATTATGTTGTAGAAACCCACCAACAGAACCATCATCAAAGCTGATGCCATATCCATCAGGATCCACCTGAAATCCCTTCATCTTCATGCCACCGCCACCGTTTCTTTCTTCTCTGATATTGATTCTATACATATTCTCAGCCAACCCAAGTTCATCTATTTTTCCGTAAGAGTCATGAAGTGATTTAGAATCCAAACATAGTCCATTCCAGTAATAGGGACTTTGATAATTAGCCTCCTCGAACACAGGAGGTGTATAAGGTAAGCCATCCTCAGTCGAGCAACGCCCATTAGAGAATGAACTCGAGGAAGGCGAGTTCTCAGACGACAAGATATTAACTCTACTCACAGGAGAGCCAGTGAAAAGAGGCTTAGACTTCTGATGACGAAGAAAACTCAGATATGGCACATTCTGGCCTTCGCTCAACAACTCCTCACTCCCCTCCATGCTCTCAATAACCCTTTTTTCTCTCTCACCCAGTTTAAACATGATCAAGCACAAACCAGAAGCCTACGAAACATATATATATCAACAAAAAACAAAGACAGTAACAGAAGAAACCAACGTATCAGACATAATATCAATCACAGAAATCAAAAGGCAACACCTTTAACAAAAAAAACAAAACCCCACGTCAGAAATCGACTCCGGTAGGCTTGAAAAGGCAAAATGATTTGGCAGAGTACAAACAGGACGGTATATTACAGTGGGGTGGCAAAAGAATTAACTTTTTCACATTCGGGTGTCATTGGGAATTGGGGCATTAGTGTGTGAGTGAAAGCGAATAAGGAGAGAGAGAGAGAAGGAATGTGTGCAGGCGCAGGCGGTGTTGGGTTCCATTGTCTGTGCTCTTGGTCGGACGGTATTTGTTGTAAGGTTTGTGTACGGACTCTGTTTACACTGACTGACTGCTCACGGTCACGCTCACGCCATTGAAATGAAGTTAAATCGGCACTATACACAAAACTCCTTCACTCGCAAGCCGCAACTCAGAATTAAAACAACGCAGACACAGACTGGTGCTTTTGTTTGCTGTGCTTTTTAGTGGTTTAATAAATAAATAATTCTTAATTTAGTGATATTTGATAATATTAATATCTGTTTGTTAATAGTATCTTGTATATGAAACAGATTACCTTGATTTTCTCACTCCACATTTGACTTTGTTTCATCGCTTCCAAGAGATCATCTTCCTTATAAACACGTTTTCTTTAACTTTCTCATTCATTTTCTTTTTTTATTATTATTTTTGTGATATCATAATTTTTATATACTCACATTCTTAGAGTGGTATGTCTTGAAATATATTTATAGTTACAAATTATTCAATTTTTATATACATTTTAAAAGTGGTATGTCTTGGCTGGCCTAGTGCCTATCGCTCTTTTGTTCTGCCGTCAAATTACGGCTGTGTCAGTCAGTTAGAAAAATGCGGTATTTTTAATATTATTTTGGGATTTTTTCTGTTAAAGAAACGGCCTTTGTTTCCGGGACAAAAGGTGCACGAAAAGATATGTACCATTTACCTACCCGTCCCCTCATTGATCTTTTTTCTTTTGAAATTACATCCATAAATGACACATGCCTTTTAAAGACCATTAAATAAAACGATCAAATTCACCAAATGCTTGCTTTTACAACAATAAAGATCATTTAAGTGTTGCCAAATGCCTGGTGTCTTTCGTGGGAACGGACTCCCGAAAAAATAGCCATAAGACCGTTTCTTGTCATACACACGCTGATAACGCAATGGGGTTAATTACGTCAAGAAGAATGATGACAATTTAGTGCCAAGGAACCAAAATGAAATAATATTCAACTGCCCAAGCATTTTGTTGCCAACAAAAAAACACAACCATATGGACATACACAATCCAATTAGCAGAGTCATAACTTTTTGGCATGTTAAGACTCAACATAAATCTCCCAAACCCAAATGTATGGTATGGTAACACATCCCCCTGCTAGGTAGCACCAACACAAAAAACCAGAGACGCCGTGATTAAATGTCTTGTCTCAGACCTAACATGTTAAACCAAGGCAATGGTGCTCTCGCCGCCCGGAGGCTTGCGTACGCCGCCTAGGTAATCTCGAGACTCTACCTTCCCATCAGCAAAGATATTACTGCCACTCATCTCTCGCAATTTTGCTGTGCTTAGATGTTTCTCGGCGGATGATGGAGGGACATCGCCTTTAAATATATCATTTCCTGATAGCTCCGAGAACTTCTTGTCGTAAATTTTCTTCGCTGTCTTCATCACCTCGTTTGATGCCTGGCCCCCAGCAACAGGATGTAAAATTCAACCAAACTCCAATTAGAAGAGCTCCGATGGATAGAAATTAGAAATACAAATAGCATGCAATTTACCGGTAAAATTTGCTCAATATGCATGTACTTCTTGTCCACAATCTTTTCATGTTCTCGTTTTGTAATTATCATGCATTACTCATCTTTGAGAGTTTGCATTATGCATTTATTATGTAGAAATTATAGTATGAGAAGTTCAAGCTGCTTTCCAATCAATAGATTTAACACTTTTTAAAGGCAGATGCAGGCACATATTAGAAGATTTGGCTGCAATTCTTACATCCTCCTCAGAAGCATGTTCCCCCAGTGTAATGTTTTCTTTCAATGCCAAAGCACGTGTAGTTGCCGGCCGAGGTAAAATTTCAGGAGGGGAAGCAAAGATGTTATGTCCACTAAGCTCCTTGCACTTAGCATCTGAAAGCTGCTTCTGTAACTTCATATCTAACTCACTTTCTAAGGTCCCGCTCAGCTCACGCTGTTTAGCTACCTCGGGCAAACTAGTAGGCTTTTTAGGTGAAACACTCTCTTCTTCAGCAAATGAAATGTGACTGATTCCAGCGATTGCTTGCTGCAAATCCCAAAAAGAACAACCAGCTACTGTCACTTCAAATTGAAATGGCATAACCCCAGCTAATTTTGAGTTGATCTCCAACTAAATTACCTGATACATTCGCACTCCTGTCCTACTATTTGGAGTAGGATCAGATTCCGATGCTTCATCTTCTCCCTTACCAGAAAAAATGCCACTGCCAGTCATCTCCTTCATTTTATAACCTGAACAAGGTTTCCTACAAAAGATGAAAATATGGTCAAAAATTAAAAGAAATAGTAATTCCTCTAGCAGGAATTCCCACCACGATTTCAAATCAAAATATGAAAAACCCAACTAAAGTGAACTTTACAATTCAGTCCGAGTAACAAGAACATGCTAAATAGCCAAAATGAATTTTCCTAGTGCGGCAATGATAAACCTTTTCAACCCCACTGCGTTTAGCATCCGAAATTTCAAACAGACTACTGATTCGTTGAACTGACCATAGAAGTCGACAGACTAAACATATGAAAGTAATATATGGTTAAACTTCAGAAACTATTTCTCCATGGACATGAGTTCTTATTCAAATCAACCGCACGGTGAGTAATAATAAAAATTTTTCAAGGTCTATGATCCCCGAAAAACGACAATTAGATAAAACAATCATCTCAAAATGTCATTAGAAAAATTTCTCAGTCGATAGGATTCCAACAAGTAGTAATCAACTGACACATCTAAACAGAGACCAATGATAATTATCCTCAAAACTCGACAGTATCAAGTAGATAACACACTATAAATAAAATTAGAGATCTGATCCGAGCTAAAAGATCATCTTTCCTTTTATTCTTTAAAGAAATCCAATATATAGAAGTTTTACCAAGAAAAAACAGAGATAGATCAAAGTTTCAAAGAGGATCAAATTTGGTAAAAATGTTAATAAGAGATTTTTCTCACTTATCCGTTAAAACCGAGTAAAAGAGAACAAGAGAAGCAATAAAAATGTCAAAAACACCGCAAGTTACAGACAAACAGCAATTGAGACGAAGATGGACCAAAAAGAAAAGATATTTCTTTTAGAGAAATCAGTTAAGTTGTTCATTCTAGATCGTATTTGGTGCCACACTTAACGAAAAAAAAAAAGAGGTAAAAAGGAACCAAAAGACGAAGAAAAGCAAGAACCAGATCTCACCGCTTGTTTAAGCTCTCGGTCTCCTCATCCGTGACTTGACCTCCAAAGACCACCTTCCTGATCCCATCCGACGGCTACAAATCATTCAATCAAGTGAAAGATTCATTAAAAACAGGAAATTTTCTTCAAAATTGCAACTAAAAGAAAAAGTGAAGACGAGATTACCTGGTTGGAGCGAGGGGCGGAGACGACGGCTGGGGAATCAACCTGCGGATTCTCCGACCACGTCAGCAGATCTGCAGTAGAAGTGTGTGGTTTTCTCACCGGGGTACTCCTCTCCATGTTGCTCTACAAAACGTATTGTTATTATTACTCTTCTTCTTCTATTCACTTTTTCTACTTGCAGATACTAGAACTGGGAAAACAACCAAACTGCTGCACTTAAAAGTGTTTGTTTGCTCTTCTCGTTACACTACAAGCTGTGTGTGTGATTCGAAATGAGATCACAGTGAGTAAAGTGTTCAGTTTGGCTCTGGCTCTTGGCTTGCTTCGCCTTTCTCTTTTTGAAGCAGTAGATGGGATGGATTTATACGGCTTAAATGACGAAAATGACCTTTGCTTACTCTGCTAACTTTGATCTGGACGTTCAGTTTTTACTGCTAGATAGAGAGAGAAAGGGGTGTCCCTAAGACATATGATGAGTAGCAGCTACTCTTGCTGTTCTGTTGTTTTGGAAGCAAAGGAAAAGAGATATTGAAAATGAATAATTAATTAATCTCTCAATTTGAATCTTTGTACCGCCCTTTTAAAAACGCAACATTTATTCAATCAAAAGCGTTTTACGATCTGAAGGTACTGACAGGTGTAGGTTAACCAGTAAGCAATTGACTTGGCTTAGCCGGTGAATGATGGATAACTTTCGTTCTTCCCGAAAACGCCCTTGATTCTTGTGCTGACAACACTAACCCTGCCTAGGTTGTCTCTTTTCTTCAGTTCAAGCAACGGACTAAAAAAAGAGAGCGCTTATTTCCCAACAACCTGAAAATGATACATTGGGTGCTCGTGAGATGAGTGTCCAAAGTTTTCTATTGTGCCACTGGGAACTTCTATATTCTTCCTCCTCTCGTGATCCTACTGGCAGAAAAGAAGGTCACAAACTTCTCTTGGTTCATCGTTTAAGGTCCAAGAAGACTGGTGTCTCAAGGAAACTTGCGCAATTGGTAAAAACGAATAAGTATTCGTGGAGGCCATTCGCTACTTATGATCCAAGAAAAGCATCATTTTAACTTTAAAATCCCCAGCATGTGAGCAATCAGGAAATCTTGTAAAGCCTATATACAAGCTCAATTCCACAAGCAAGCGCTTGAACTCGAAAGATAATCATTTCGTGGGCCAAATTTTTTTTATAAAAAGAAAAGGCCACAGGGTTTCACGTGTAGTGCTATCAAAGTGTGGACTTCACCACCATTTTTTGCGTGATTTGATCATTGATTGCGTTAATTACCACTAATCTCTTGCATAACTGAAGCCTATCCAAACACTTACAACCTTTTGGATTTTCCTCCTTTATCAAACTTTTCTTGGGCAAGGGAAAGGGAATAAGGGATTGAGTTTGTTGTCGCTATGTGAAAGAAAAAAACAAAACAAAAGAAGCCAAGTTATAACACTTGAAGGGCACATTGGTAAAATGAAGTACTGATTTGATCGTTGGAATTCGACGTAACGGTAAAGCGATCCGTTGGAGTCTCGAATCGATAGCCAATAAGCGGAATTTTGACGTTTAACTTACCGAAAACTATTGTTACTCAAAAAGGTAACGAAGCATTGAATTGGGGAGGGGCTGGTTGGTTGGGTTGAGCACAGCACGTGCCAAATTGAGGTTTTTGAATCCTCTCATTTCTTGTCAAACTAGGATTTTATTATATTCTGCTTACTAAAACAATCTAAGGAGTCCAGATTTTTCGTTTGATAACCTTGGCGTTATCCTGGAATATTTTTAAATGAGATAGTATGCCATTTTGTTGATCTTGATTTAATACCCAATTCATTTTGGTCTTCTTTAACAAAGACGATCAAAGCAACTTTTTGAAACAAATCAAAGTCATAACCTTGACTCTAGCCCCCAAGTTGTCTTGTGCTCTTTGCTTTAATTTGCATAAGAAACGAGGAGATAAAAGAAGTTGGTTACATGTCAATTATTAACCCCTCTAGATCCTAATCTAATCGACATGTTGCACCAGCCCAAGAAAAAAGTGTTAAAGAAGAGTGTTTGACTTAATGTTGGCAAAATGTGACATCGGAAATGTTGAATTCAGGGTTAAGAAATAGAACTATTGGAGTACACATCAACCGACCGTAGATTTAAGAAAAGGTTTTTCATTTTTCAATTAAGCTAAGAAACAAAGAGATTGTTGTTAAATTTCCCCAATTGGCAAACCTTAATCACCCAGCAAAAGAATTACTTAGCACTTCACTTTTTGCATCGAATTGTCCTAATTTTAGAGTAATTGTGGGTAAGTATACATTATTTTTTTAAAAAAGGTAGATGTGTAATATTCTGTTTCCAGCAAGGTTCGGCTGCAGGCAGCGTGATGGTGACAAAAAATGGGCCTAAAACTTTTATTCACATTTATTGTAGTGTAACCAACTCCTTCAATTAGTTAATAATCAGATAAACCCTGCAACAGGAACACCATAGCTTGACTTCGACGTGCGCAGCGCAGTGATTGTACCATTGCTTGTAGAAATGGCAGCGGGTAGGGACTAGGGATAGAACTTTATGTTCATTAACTTCAGTACGTGTACATCTTATTATTAAGCCGAGAGCCCCACGTGAAAAGATAATAGAAAATCGTACACTTCGCGGCTCGCCACTAGTCTTCACATTCTAAAGTTCAAATTTCTTATTATTGAGGTTTGAATATTTAAATTTAAGTTTTATTTTTTATAGAACTTGAAATTTGAGATCAAAATTTGATTGACTTTTAAGACTATTTAAGACTTAAAAATATCAAAATTAAAGTCTAAATTCAAACTTAATTAAATTTTAGCATCTAAATTTTGATTACTTTTAAATTCAACTTAAATCAATTACTCTCAAATTAGTTAAACTCCAATTAAAGTGTTACCCTACTCACCATTATTAAAAGCTTTTTACTCTATTACTCACTAATAATTTTAATTTAGACATATTTTGACGAAATAATTTTTATATTCGATATTAGTTTGACTTGGTCCGATATAGATTCAATAGGCTAAATTCTATAAAATTATGAAAAAATAACGCAATTAAATATAAGTTCCGATTAATAGTCAATTTGTTTTGATCATCATTATTTAGATATTGAGTAATCTAATTTGGTGTACTGATTAAGTGTAAGGATACAGGGGAATTAGTAACGAATTGCAACTTACAAAAATTGAGCATTTATGTTTTTTAATAGTCAAAAAGAAAAAGAAAAAAAAAGTTGAAGTATAGTTGAGGAAGTGACGTAAGTCACCTCTTTGTTAAGTCAAATTTTTACTGGTATTTATTTTCTATTTATTCACTATGAAATGTTATACTTGGTTACTTAAAAAATAGATTGATCTACGTGTATTCAATTATTGACACACCACTTTAATGTTATATTCAATTATGTCCTTTCTATTTATAATTAATATGTATCTTTGTGTATTATTATTATACACACACATGCTAGTCATCCAATATCACGAATTAGTAATTGAGAATAAATGATTGTCACTGGTTATGATAGCAACAAATTAAGGTTTTTGCTAGCCAAGATAATCGTTAATGAAGGATAGCCACTCTTCATTATCAATAGCAAAGAATTCAAGATGTTCTTCACCTACTCTAATTGAACTTCTAAATCCAGAATATCAAACTACCATAAATAAGATATTTTCAAGATTTACGATGATTAAAAGAAAAAAAAATATTGAAGATGTTATCAAGTAGTCACGGCTAAGTAGTCATCACATCAAATATGTAGACTGAAAAATCATAGGGGTGTAGTAGTTTAGCAAAAATCTTCGATTTATCGCAGTCGTTTTTAGCATAATTAAAAATCAGAAAAAATTAAATGCACAAATATAAATCAACACTGAAATTTGATAACGCAGTTCAGCACACCTTGTCTACATCTGCGAGGCCCTCACCTAGCTTAATTCTTTCATTAATGACCATAGTTTTATACAAGGCTTTACTGAGCCGACATCACTCAACCCTTGACACTATCTCTCGTTTTCATTACCCGTGAAAGAATTTCACACCCGATAGTACGATCGCCTCATTATAACCTCAACAGAGAATTTTCTCAAATAATGTTTAATGATTAAACAAAATTTAACATAAACGAAAACATTTGAGAAAGAAAACAACTTCTTTAACAATGTAGCTTTATCAACGAAAGAATGGGAAGTTGTCCACCAAGAACGTTGTTGTAGTCTTTCGATATTATCACCGGGACACCTCACACAGTAACAGAAAAATTGCCAACAATCATAAACCGAAACGCTGCAAACAACAGAGCTGCAAAATTCACGACAACTACTAGAATTTTTCGTACACAATTATTCATAACCAACAGCCCGAAATTATTCATCGACAATAAAAACAAGCACCAAAGATTCACGCACACATAAGAAAAACCCATCCATAATAGACGTTGCGTAAGAAAACGCAGCTCTAAGAGTCACACAAAAACAACAACTTTTCAGCTCACTATTATCATGCAAAAATGGAGAATATGCAGCTGTCATCAATGATTATTCAGCTCCTTAAAATCATTCAAGAACAGCAGAATACGTAGCAACAATAATCACATACACAATTTAAATCACCCGGCTAAGACAAAGCAGTAGCAAGACTACCCAATGATCAATACAACCACAAGAGAGACGCTAATCACACCTAAAATTAATCCACAATTGAACCCAGCTGAAATCACACCCAAAAAGGAATTCATGGAGAAGTTCATAGCTGCACACATACACACATCAACATGTGTTTCGTAAATCACTAAGGACCTATCCAACTTTTGTTCCCGACTTCACCAAGGAGTCTTCACACAATTAATTAATAAAAACTGCAACATCAAAATGGAATAAGCATCGACGTAAATTTAGCCCGACAGTCGTTCCATCCAATTGACTACCAACGACATGCAGCTCACGGTTGTCAGTACATCCACAACATAACCAACAAGAAACCCACACCTAGTCGTGAACGACATACACAGATCTCTTACTCACACAAGTCCCTCTCACTTCAACAAATTTTCCACATCCTTACATCCACCAACGTAATCCACGCAAGAGTTCTTCTCTAAATAAAGTTCTAACTCTGTCCAATTTTTTAAGATAGTAGACTTTATTTTATCCCAGTTTGATTTGAATTTTAAACTCATCAATATTATTTTAGATGTCTAATTATCGAAAAATTTTAAAACCAAATAATAAGATATATACCATATATCTTAACAATGTAGACGATCACCAACTAAAAGAAGTTATATCGTGATAACAATACACTGCATTGACAATGACTGAACTTTAAGCAATCAACTAATAAGATAAATGATATTCTTTAATTTATTATTCATTTATTATAATTGATATTTATTCATATTTTTAAATGATAGGTTATTTATATACTGATGTTGTATATAAGTGAAACGTTGACAACTGTACCGATAGAGTGCTTAATGAATTAGAACATCAATACCAAGCTTTTAACCATAACTTTGGACAATTGTAGCATAAATGATATTATGATCGAAATTTTTGAAGAATAAGTTATGAATTATAGAAGGTTATTTCATATGCGTTATTTTGTTTATATCCTAAATTTAATAGTAAAAAATAGATTGGAGGTAATAAAGAAAATGACAGTCTCAACTTATAGTAGTGTAGTGTATTGGAGTATGATACTAAAAAGATAAATTTTTTTAAGTATATGACAACTATGCATTTGGCGCACAAAGAAATTATTTTTGGATAAGATGGAATTTAACTTTCAAAATATTAGAGTTAACAATCAAGTATATTGAGATGTTTATCAGGTTAGACAAAAAGATGATTAAGAAACTGTCTGAAAAGATGATTAAGAAACTCAAATTTTATTGGTCTATGGTAAAACACACCATGGCAATCATTTTTGTGCTGTACCCAAGATATAGTACAAAAGGACTACATTTTAATATAAAAAATTGTATGGTAATCAGGATCAAACACATATGGATATCTTTAAATTGTACGATGGCCTCATTTGAAAGGATGCAATTTAATTCATTATCATAATGGAAGTCACATGGATCTCATATTATCTTTTTTATACTAATATAGATTTAGAGACTATTCTTCTATCTGAAATTTTTTCGAACAAATATTTGATTATATAGGTATATTTATTTATTGATTATCATGTTTTGAATATTTATTTAATATAATTATTGCAAAATTAGGTATAAATTACATAATAATTTTTCTATGTATATATGAATTGGTATGAATTATTAAGGATCCTGGTTGTAACGATTAGCTAGCCACTTTTCTCTATTGTTATTTTGTTTTCTTTAACTTTTACCTCTCAACTTACTTTTTTTTTATGTGATCGATTTAGTTTTTTGGAAATATCATGATTTTATGCAGGCTACTAAATAAAACTTCATACTTCTTTCTGTGCCCATTAACTTAACTTCAATCTCCAGCTTCAATTGATTTTTTAATCTTTTCATATTTAGATAATTGTTGTAATACTCTTTAGTTTGGAAAATAATAAAATTTTAATACTAGCACTGGATACTCTGTGCATAGGCATATCTTTTGGCCAATTCTATAAAGTCATGTTTCATTTGTGCCATATACTTTATTCTTCTATTTTAACAGGATAGTATTATAATGTTAATTTTTTATAAGCTAAGCTTTACTTTTCTATGGTAGCATAAATACCATGTTTGATGTCAAAGGGTATTGCATGTGTAGAGCTATGATTTTATATGTAATTTTAAATTAAAATTAATTTGATCAAGTTTTAACCAACGTAAGTAATGTCTTTTACATTTTCCGGTACCAGAAATATATATCTTCACCATTAGGAATGTTGGAGGTAACGGAAAAGAATTTATTTGAATGAAGGAAGAATAGATCCCCCACTACTGATTCTTCCTCTGATGCACCGGGACACGCTGGGAGCTGTACCGGCGGGCGTTGCGCTAGCCTAGCGTTTTTGTGTTTTCTTCCTTCGTACTAATAATAAAAAAAAAAGTCCAGTCAGGTGTTACTGGGCTTTTATCTAACGTGAAGTGACCTAAGAAGCGGGCTTACGCTATGAGGTCTGTATACTACAGGATGATAAACAAGCTTTGCTCACCATGCCCTATTGGTATTTTATTATGATAACGTAAAAGTGATAATTTTGGTTGGAAGTTGGAACTTGGAAGTGGATGTGGGGAATAGGAGTACAGGGAAATCTGAAAGATATGATCTCTATGGGGACTAGTGAGAAAGGCATATGATTGCGTCTGTACTATAATGCTACAGAAGCCTGGCCCATCTCCCTGTCCGCGGAGCCCACCCATCACCCTTACAGAGTAGTTGCTAGGAACCAAATTCATAACCTTATGCCAATTTTATTTTAGATAATTTCATATAAATATGTGAATGCGATGGTTCGAAACTTTAATCCTACTTGCTGCTCTCCTCACCTCCTACAAGAAAGTGTATTATAATAAAATACTAAATAATTCCCCACGTGAGGGATCAACCATACACGTGTCACGTTCCCTGTTTTGGTCCCGTATTTTCCGAGGGACAGACGCCATGCCCACACGTGTCTTCTGTATTATGGTAAGCATGACCTCCTTATGACGTCCTTATTTCCATCTCGTATCATATGAACAGAATTTTATAATTACAATATATTCTCAACCGATTTCAAAATTAATTATTTATCATTTTCAATTAAAATTTATAAGTATTATGTAATTTTAGATACTACTTTTCATTATAATTAATTTCACACGGGACTATTTAATTCTCCAGTGTCGTTAGTTCGACGTTTAAATGTTCCCTGGGATTTGATTCATATTTAGTCATAAAGTTGTGATTTTTGGGAGAGTAAAAGAAAATATGTGTCCCACACCACACAAAGAGAACAGCAAACAAAACTGAGTGGCTAGCCAGTAGCCACCACCTGCTGCATACCTAGCCATGTGTAGGGACTCTAAAGAGAATCTTCATCGGACAAAATTCATTTCTTTTTTCTTAATGTATACACAATGGAACAGTCTCCCATTCATTCCCTTTATCTCGCGGAGAAGAATCAAGTTCTTTCACAGCCAACAGAGAGCTCTACCATAATAAGTACAATATTAGATAGCGGCAAATAAATTAAGTCGCATAATTACCACATTAATCTTCTGTAGTTTATTCAAATAAAAAAGGAACAATGTGTGTGTAGTGGGGTTCACGAAAATAACAGAAGACCCGCTAAGGCAGACAAATGTCTTGTCTCTGTCTGCTAGAATCCCATTATATATCGTGACATCCATGCCCAACTTGTGTGTTACTATGATAGTGATAGAGCGTTCCAGGAGGGGATTAACGCAAGTTTGATACACTTAATGGGGACAAAACTAAACTTGTTTAAAGTATAATTCGAGACTGGTGAGTGTTTGAACTAATTTTTAGCAATAAATATCCCATATTTTAGTTAAAAACAGCTTTTAAATAGAAACACTTCTTGAGATACAAACTGCTTTACAAATACTTATTTACCACCCTGTTGTTAGATGTGGGCAACCTCAAGAAATTACCAAGAAGATGGGGGGTCTGTTACTTACAGTTTCTACTCGATCGAGACTTTGGGATTTTGGGAGCAAGCAATAGCAGTGCAAGGTTGGCTGAGTACTGTTGGACGAGCCAATGAAGGAAAGTCATGGAGCGACTATTTGATCATGAACTTGACCTACTTTTATAAAACATACGGTTGCTTCTGCTTGTGTTCCCTTCCAAGGAAGGACTTTTCTATCTAGTGGGCTACCTAACCACACCTTTAACTTAAAATGGAGATTTGACAACGAATAGGATATCCTCCCAACTCTTTATCTTTACGTGATATACCTTACCTTGCCTATTCTTTAGGTTCTAGCCGTTTGTAATGAAGTGCTGAAAATGGAAGTGCTTAAAAATTAATTTCCAATTGGAATTTATCTTTTCATGTTCTTCTTAGAAAAGAAACGAAGGTCCTGTTAGGCATTTATTCAATGAGTCTGATGATTTATATACATAATCCAACATCTAATAATTTTTTAATGGAGGCCATGTCCTACTTCCATGTGAAATAACATAAAATGTTCTCTTTAAAGATCCGATAAAGGATATTAAAATAAAGATGGGCCTAACGGGTATGAAATAAGAACAAAATATACCTGAATCTCATAACCCTATTTCTATCTATTAGTTCAAGATGGTTGAAACTCAGTAAGGTGAAGATTAGCGTACGAATGTTCATCTTCACACAAAATCAACGCTTAAGAAACACCTAATATATTAGAAACAGACTTCTCTTCTTTACTTAATTTTATTGTTCTTCGAAGCACTGTTCTTGACTCTTAGTATTTCAACTCTTCCTTTTCATCTCAAATCTTTTAAATCTTATCCATCGCTCTTATAATGGCACAAATCAAATTAAAAGGACAAAAGAAAACTCCAACTTCTACTAATAATTATGGTGAAGCTCATATTACTGAACCTATCTCTTCTAAGCCCTGTGTATCAAAGGTGCACTGAGTTATAAATGATAATAATTTAGAGGAAGAACATTCTCGTTTGATTATAATATAAATGAATGGACTCATTTATAAAGACAATAAATTACTAAGAGTTAATAAAGTAAGTATATATATATATATATAAGATAAGGTGAACTTTGTAGTAACCGGTAATATGAGAAAAATATTATGAATTTGAGTCAAAAAAAAAAAAGGAAATAGATGAACATATCTTAATATTTTATATAAGATGAAACGACATGGTGCACCGATTGTATTTTGATAACTTGAAGTCAAATTATGTTTTCATGCAGTTGCAGTTGTAAATCAAGGCAGAATTGCCAAAAGAGATCGTAGAACATCTATAATAGGAACCAAAACCAATTGTCTAAGACACGAGTTTCTAGTTCTTATCTTTGGAAACGCACATGTTTGCGTCAGGTCGCAAGTTTCTTTCATTATTGCTTATGTATATTGTCTCACACCGATTCAAATTTGAAACGAGAAAATCCAAAACTGTATGAGAAGAAAATTAAGTGGCGATTGCTTGAAAAAGATAATCGAATAAATATAATATTTGTGAATGCGATTAAGCAGAAAAAAAAAAGAATTATTTTGTTATTAATCTATCATGATTTCTTCAAATGATTGTTTGAGATAATATTATTGTATATAAAGAACACTGCGAGGTTCTGTCTTCCTTCCCAATTTTATATGCTTCAGAACAAGTGGTCTGGAACTCACATTTTTCATGTCTACACAAATTTAATGGAAATGAATGACAGAATGAGTAAAAATTTCTAAGTTTAGTTTTTTATTTGAAAAGAGTAAGTGAAGGGAAGAAGATAGAGGGTGCTTTTTTCTTTCTTGGTTCTCCTACTCTAAAGATTGAAATACTCAATCGATGCGTGGTGAATCCAAGTCCCACAGGCACAATCCCCCTCTGAATTAAGCCTAACCTCATTTGTAGGAGAGCCTACCTCAAAAAACTCTTATATAGACTGCAAATTGTACTCTTCCTTTCAGTTGAAACAACAGGAAATTCCAGTTTCTCTCCCACATGACCTTGATAGACTGTACGAGAGCTGATGAGGGGCAATTGAGTGCGGGAGGGAAAGAGGTGGCTGGATGAGAGGACACAGTCATGATTGCTAAAAACCAGATTATTCTCTGGAGTGGGCCATTTGGATTCCGAAAGAGAAGATGTCACATGTCACCACACTCCTCAGAGATGTCTTCATCACCACCACTATCATCATCGTCAGTATCACCGTCTCTCCCCAATTGTCGTGGCTAATCAGCTATTTTTGTTTCCCAAAAATCTGTAATTATTGTGCTTCAGTATGGCTGAGTTATTACTATATGTTTTTGGTACCAATCTCTCTAATTCTCACGCCTAATCATTTCCTTTACCCATTGGAACGGTTCACAAACATATCTGTTCTATTAAATTCTCTTATTTACCTCCTTACAGTTTCTCATTAGTGTCCATAATTACATGATCATGCTTTTATTGTTTCAACTGTATGCATTCCAAAGCCACTACCGCTTTTCTTGCCTAAAAGATAGACACCATGTGAGGGAAATCTCGGACAGCCAATCAACAATTGTAAGAGTACCAATCATCATTGAATTAATTGGTAACTTTGAGGTTATTATTTTGTCATTGATTGGTATTCTTGAAAAAAAAAAAAACTAAAACCGAGTTGGGTTTCTTTTAAGAGCTGAGCATTTGGTAAATTAGACAATACTTGCTAGACAACGCAAAATCTTCTCCCATTATATCATCCTAATGAAGGAAAGACACGAATGGATCACGGTTTTATCTCATATATTATAACAACTCCGCTAAAATAATATGCAACTTGTCCGGATTGATTCTGTTGTTGTTTTTTAATTGTCGACTTGTCGGGAGATATTTGTTTGTGTTTCTTTTTTTCAAAAAAATATACTACAGTAGTCCTTAGCATGGTGGCGTGGAACAAAATTCAGTTGGATAATGCATTCATCTAATAGAAAATTAGATGCTTGTCCTTTTAAGTCAAATTGAGATTGGTCTCATGAACTCTAAGCTAAGCCAGTCCTTGTGCACATGTTTAGACTTAGAGGGAGTCCAAACTTTAGATTATATTCAACTCGAAATTAAAAAAAAGAACTAATGTAGAAAGAGAAGAACTTTGAATATAGGTAACTAGATCTGATCTCTTGTATAGGCTTCTATCTCAGGAACTAACTAAAGAATATGATCGAAGAGATACGCAAATAATAGTTCGTTTACTAGACATTCTTATCTTGTAGTTTATGGAGTGGCAAGTGGGGATTCCCCTATTCTTTGTCATTAAAATCTCTCGTGTTATGCCTACTCCTAAGTTGACGTGATGCTGATTCCATGAATGAGCTTATAATAGAGGATGAAGAACTATACTTTCAAGTTTTCTCTCGCCAGAGCTCTAAAATAATTTGTCTCCAATGCTAGTCAAGTTAAAAGAGTACTACGTTCCCACTATAACAAATTGGAATTAGGTGACAATAATGCAAGGCTAGAAATAATAATAAGAAAAAAAAAGAGATTAATGAAGCGACAAGCAAAGGGAAGTACTTTAATGAAAACTAATTAATGTAGACGTATACACTCGCATGAATTAAGACGCAGAAGCAGAATGGTCACTGCGAAAAGAGAAAGACAACGAAAAACTTCATACATGAGTTAACCTTTTATGGGCACCAAAAAATGTTCCTTTTGACTATAACTCATCAAAATCTCAATGGAAGTGCTAAATGGTTCATAGAATCAAGAACTGGACCACACATTAAAAAGCAGTAAGCAAATCTTTCCGAGCAGACAGAATCTTTTATTAACGCGGCACCGACCTATTTATGTTTCCTCACTTGGATAAGGTAAGAGGACGAAAATTTTGCACATGCTGTGGCTATGGATTCCAGTGTTAGGTTTATAGCAGTAACAAGGCAACATAAAGCCATGGAAAGTGATGAAACGCAGATGAAAAGAAGAAATAGATGCAGCAAGTCAAGTGTGAACGGAAGCACTGATGAAACGAATCAAGTGATAAAATTAACATATTGCATTATATTCCAATTATAAAGAAGAAACGCACGTCTAAGTTATCTATACATATTTTAAACAGTTCTTCTAGGTATGCACTTTAATTAGCATCAATTTAAGAGAGAAAAGAGCGGACAATATGATTCCACAATCTAGACAGCAGGAGTGGCGATCGATCGATGCTAAAGGCATAGTCTTTGCTTTATCCTCACTAGCTAGTTATCTGAACAATCATCTACTATTATCACAGTCGTCACCAATGCCACGCTCATCATCTCAACCATCATATGGTTAGCTGCACAGAAGTAAAGTCTAGATATTGTATTTTCTTTCCCCAAGTACAGAACTTAACATTAATCCTCCTACTCTGAAGGACAAATCCATGAATCCACTGTACCTTCACCTCTTGAAGAAACGTTTTCCAAGCCCTTGTCACGGTCACGGCGGAAGTCAGATGAGGGAGCCGAGTAGTTGAATTTACAGTTATTGGCTCTGAGGGAGTTGCTATGATTATTACCCTCCAAAAGCCTCAGTTGATCTCGACTCCCTTGGTCCGATCCCAACCCATCTTTCCAGCTATTATTATGATCTCTTGGTCGCCTTCCTTCTGTTATAGCATGATGACCTGATAGTCCACCAAGTTCTGCATTAACATGTGTTACATGGCCTTGGCTCAAGCCCAGTTCTTCAGCTGATAAAGTTGCAGAATTATTGACGTTGAGAGAAGGCTGAAGAGATTGAGTCGGTAGAAGAGACTGGTATGGGAACATTTGGTTTTGTATGCTCATCATAAGGTTTTGCCGCTGCTTGGAAAGGCCCCCTAGTTCCGAAGGTAGTTGGTAGTCAATACAATTGGGATTTGAAGAAGTGCTTGTCGTGGCTGAAATGTTTGCGGCAACGGTCGTGTTAATCTTGGGAATAGGACTACCAGTATTAGCGGCATTAACCATGTCATTAGTAAAAAATGATGACGAAGAAGACGGTACTAGTTGGGATTGTTGATGAACCTTTTGCAATGAGGGGCGTAGACGGTAAAACGACTCCATTGTTTCCGGATGATGACCAGACCTCAAACCCGAACCAGTGCCAAAAAGATCAAACCTTCGAGAGTAAGGAGAGCCAGAAAATGGTGGTTCTGGTATCCCTGTGAATTCCTGCACCATTGCTCGGAAATTGGAAGTGTCTGTGTTGAGAACTGTAGTCGGCGCTCTTCTCGACGCCCTTGTCCGCTTCTTGGGGTTTCGAGCTACAACATGTGTGTGATCTGAAGTTTGAGAAGATCCTGCTCCCTTATTATCATGTACCGATCGCAATTGCATAGACGAAAGTGAAGTTTGGTTTGATCCTTCAGCCGTGCCCAAGATTGGCTGAGTCGATGTCAATGATGACGATGAACTTATACCTCGCAGCTTGTTGTTTCCGTGGTCGGTGCAAATGGGATCAGATCTTAGGCCAACTGACCCAACCATATCAAGATTTAGCGAAGAAGAATTGGGATTTATGTTTGGTGAAGAGTGAGAAAAAGCACCAAAAAGATTTGGAGAAGGATCAAACAGAAGAGAAGGTTGATGTAGGTTTGATAATTGACCAAAGTGACCGCTCGGTCCCAAGAAGGTCGGAAATGAAGGCTCCGGTGCTCTAGAGTCATACTCGTCATCACCACCACTTGATGATTGCATACTACCACTATTACCAGAATCCATCTTGGAAAGATAGAAAACAAAGAGAAAGACTGAGATAGCAAAAAGATTGTGAAAGTAGAAGAACAAACTAGTTGTCAAGTTGCACACGAGAAAAGCTAAAATCTTTAGCAGTTATTTTGATATCGCAAAAGGAAACCCATCAAGTAAAATGAAGGCTGGATTGGAAAAATATCTTCGAAACAAACTTTTCACAAAGTTTCCATATCTTTGAAAGCCTGATCTGAAATAGAGGCAATATCTCTTCCTTGTCTTGCACTAACAGCAAAAGTTTCTGCCAAAACTGTGAAGAAAAAGCAAAGAAATAAAATGCAGAGAGATCTTAACCATGGGTTACTAAAGAGAAAAACAGAAAAGAACACAAGAAACACTAAACGAGTGGTAAAAGATATGGAACCTTCTCTCTTTCTACCTTCTTCCTGGAGATTAGGGTTTCCAGAGAAGTAAAAGCTGAAAAAGAGAAATGAAAGATAATACACGCTTATTTATTAAGGTTTTTTACTCGGAAAAATAAAAATAAAACAGAGGAGTAAACTAGCAAAAGAAGATCCTCTAGAGAGTTCAGGGTGGGGTCTCCATCGGAGGAGAGAAAGAGTTGCCGGTGGGTGGCAGCGGGTCAAACTCAACGTGAACGAGAGAGTGACAGAAAGAGAGAGAAACAAAGGAGCGTCTCTTGGTGTGCTGGCTACTAAGTTAAAGAAAATGTGAGAGAGCAAATTGGATGTGAAACTGAGGTCAAATCAACTAGTGCTCGCCAATAGGCTGCTGAACAAAACAAATACGTAGAGTTCATTATTACCACCGCCACAATCACTATTTTACAAAATTCTCTACGCACTTCGTATATACAATTACAAATACCCGAATTGTTTCAAATCCCACGACATGATATTTCTTTCCAGTAAAAAAAGAAGACATCCTTCAACTTCAGATGTATGGAAGAGCTGGCTCTCTCTTTTTCTTGTCATCGTTATATTTAATTCTCTTCATTCCTGACAAAATGAAAAAGATATAGGAAGCATATGAATGTTTTTCTTGACATAAAATATTGCAAATCAACTCACATCATGTAATAATTGGCAGCTATGTAATTTCTTTTCCTGTTCTCATTAGTCATCGCATGCATCTCCAAAATATTTAAAATATAGAATGAAAATTTAGATTCTTAAGGTATTGATACAATTGGGAATGAAATTGATACTTTTAAGCTGCATGCTATTAGTTAGTTAAATTACTTCATCAATTCTATATAATGAGATCGCTTGTATGATAAAATTTGGTTTGGAATTCTTATTGATGATTTCATTTAAGCAAAATAGATGAATTGTTTATGACCTACGAGTGATGCAAATCCTCATCTTTTGACCGAGTCAGAGCCCAGATATAAAATCCAAGTTGTAGTTGATTTACATCAGAGAATCTTCTTCGTCTCTCCAAGTTGGAGATGTTTTCCTTTTACCTTTCGCTTTGTTTGGTTCCAGCATGTGAAGTCTGACTTTTATTAGTATTCAAGCATATCCAAAATTATGAAGATACAAAGTCCTGGACCCTAATGTTTCATTCTTCGTATCATCAAAACGTATTAATTAATTACTTGTTAGTTTCCTTCTCTAATTATAGAAGAGCGTGTATAATCGAATTAAGTGGTTTTCATATTTTTGGATGGACAAATCTATCACTGTACACTCCTCATCATACTAAAAGCAATTCAATATTATGCTCTCTACTTTATATAATACTTTCACTGGTTACATGCATAGTAATCAATAATAATATACATAATGAGATTATATACTAATTGTTTCTCTAATACTAATGGCTGTCGATAGTTACTGAAAAGAAAACAAAATAGAAATATACAATGAGCTTTGAGGCAAGCGTCGTTGTCAAAGGCACGCGTTATAATACTTTAAGCATAGGCTATTGAGTTGTCATCATCTATGTAACCAAATCTTATACGAATTAGAGATATAGACTGTATATGTGTATGCGTAACATAAAAAGTTGTAGAAAAGGGATCTATATCCACCTACGTTTTTTCTTTGTTTGGTTTTCTTGAGCTAGATCCTCTTGAATCTACGTGTTCAGATGTTTAAATTTTCAATGGAAGAACGTACCAGTTAATTTCTTGTTAGGGAGGGCTTGTTTGGTACATGGTTCGTACAAGATCCACGTGATTAACTTATTGTATCTTAGCAAATGTGACGTTTTGTGTACTGCTCTAACAAATTATCTACTTGTCTTATCGCGTTCTACCATTTTGTGTTGGAACAGAAGCACTCCTTCAATTTGAAAGGCCTCCTTTTTTGTTTTTGGTTACAGTCAACAAGTGTTTCCTGGCTCAGTAGATAAATGAAGCCCTTTATCTGTCAAAACGGTGGTTCCGTTGATAAGTTCTTAACATCCGCATGCAAAAAAGTAACTTTCTTTGAGAGGGCTATTTAATTACACTTTGCTTTTAGATTTGTCTCCGTGTCTTCCCAGGATGTGTCACTATGTTCTCCCCATGTGTCAGATCTCCGGAATCTGAGTTGTTTTTCTTGATTAGAAATGCAAGAGGGTAGAAGAAGTAGGAAAGCAGTGGGAAATCTTTACTCTTCCGGATTGTGTCCACGAAGCTGCAATTTTTATCGTGAGGGTTTGAACCATGAGGAATGCCTATTTATTGTGTGAGGTATAAGCATTGCAAAAGTTAGCTTTCTACGGAAGAGATGACTAGTTCCAATGCACTGAAGCAGTTTTAATAGTTGAAAGTTATTCCTTTTCCGGCATTTTATGCTTGCTTTGAGTACAACACACATGTATGAAAGTTTATTAGCTTTGCTTAAGTTGCTGGGGTAGGACATGGATTTAAGGACAGAGTTTGAGAATGTTTTAGCAGTTGAGCTCTTGAATTCACGAAATGCTTCTTTTTAGTTTATCATCTGAAAATAAAGAAAGTGCAGGCTGGTTTAGGTTGGTAGCTTAGCTGCAAGGCCATGGCTATGTAGCAGAGATGAATACCAATCGAAATACAGTTTGTTGCCTAATCCTCTTCTGCTACTAGTAATTATCTGGTCCAACTTACGCGGTGCATTTTTTATCATTCTATTTGATCTAGTATGTGTACAGCGTGAAATTAACCTTCTTGGTTTGATTGTTATTGGAATTTTAGAGACCCCCTTTGAGATCTGAAGCTGCATAGAAGGGAAGATGGGCCTGACATTCTTGTTTTGCTAGCCGATGGTTCACCCAGTTTTTTTAGTTGCTTTATATGGCCTCTGAAAAGATTTACCCAATTCCACAAGCTTTGTCTCTCATGTGCATTTCAGAAAAGGCTTTTCGAAAGTGATATTCTTTAAATTGTATTGGTACGAAGTAGTTGATTTTTGCTGCTCAAAATCATTCAATTGAGACTGGGCCATGTACGCATATCAGTATTCTCGTTACGAGTCTGCAATTCCTTTGTTCTGTCAGTAGCTCCATAATTAAGAAAAGCAAGAAATAAGAATACCATATATGAGTGTGCCGTATCGAAAAAAGACGATTAACATATCAGCTTAGAGGCTAGGGAGCTACTCCATCAATTGACTATTGACAATTAGTTTTATAACGAAATCTCACCTGGACTTTATAATAAAATCTCACTTGGGCTTGAAGAAGGATTTTAAATTTGTATGGAAAAAGTAACCAGTAATATTATTTCCTCTAATAACGAGGCCTATTTGACTTTGATCAGAAGTCCAGCCCTAATGAGAATTGGCTATGTATCTCTCCAAATTGTTCAAGTAAAAAGAGATTCACATGTGAGAGAGAGTGTTGAGAATACCCACATATGAGTGTCTCACACCGAAAAAAAGAGGGGAAAAAAAATTAGCATATAAACTTAATGGGTTATTCCACCTATTGTCAATTGGTTTTAAGATGAAACATTACTTAGATTTATTTGTGGTCTAACTTTTCTCCTCTTGTGAGCTCGTAGGCTTATTACAAATTTAAAAGAACTAATAACTAATTGCACCATCCCTCCTCCATAATGAAATAGATAGAGTTGAGTACAGTAGGTAAAGAATTTGTAAGTATTATTGATTACTAGAAGGGCCGAGTCAATTTAAAATTCTATTATTTCTGTTAAAGTTTCTGTAGTATAGTAATGTTTTCCTACTAAGAGTCACGCAAGTTGCAAGTGAGAAAGTGTGGAAGTGATCACCTAACTATTTCTATTTCATTGCTCATCTAATTAAAATGAAAAACAAGCAAAAGAGTATGCCAAAAGTTTGAATAGAACTTAGAAAATTTAGATAGAAGAAAAGGAAAAAGATATAATTACACTTATAGGAGTATTAATTTATCTACAAACATTACAATTAACCTCATAAAAAATATTTCTACAAAATGTTATTAAATATGCATATTGTAGCATCCCACTCTCGCAAGATACGTATCCGACATCCTGAGTGATGTCCGAGTGCATGTCCGAGTGCATACCCCTCAAGGGTAGCATGCTAGAACAATCAAACACTTGAAACTCAGTACAAAATTTTCAAATTTATCATACATGTATGCGGAAATCAATAATCAATTGGGCCTATTATATTCATAAACTTTTTCAATCACAAGGGTTACAATCATTTCACAGATCATCCGAATTTTCTTAGTCACTAAGGCCCATTACAGATACAAAACACTTAAATTCATAATTGTTATTACATTATAAATTCATTTACAAACATTTCCCATTTGGAAAGATATTATAAAACAGAAATATTTAAATACACATGTTATAATACTTCTGACTACATATTTGGATACATAACAATGAGCAACATATGCAGACGTGAACTGATCCCGACTTCTATCTTTCACTTGAACGCAGTGGCTATACTCCTGTTTGCCTAACGGGGTAATTCTTCTAAGCCTGAAAAATATTGCAAATTTTGGGTGAGTTTTGCAAATTCAGTGAGTGACTATCCTCGATGGCTCACTCAATCATATAACACATCACATCATATTTTCATATAATTTACATCACTTCATTTAACATATAGCATCACATTCAGAGCAGTCAATTTAATCATTTCAATCATTTAAAATACACATATTACTTCTAATGCAATGCATATAAGACACACTTTTATTTATTACTTTGTTGTGACCGAGTGCCTAATTACTAGCTCATATCCCTTAGTGGATACCAAGCTGTATCAGATAATGTCCCATATCCCTTAATGGATACTGGGTATATTCACAACTGAGCATGAGGCTCTTTTTTACAGTCTGAGCTTTAAGCTCTCTTTTTTTCACATTCTGAGCTTTAAGCTCTTTTTCGGTGGCTATTCCGGTTACAACTGCCTTTATCTTCCATGCATTCATGTAATGTAATGCATCACATTTTCATATTTTCAGTCAATAATATGATTGCACATTCACATTCAGATCACATTTATCATTAGACCTTAGTTCGACATTCATCATAATTGTTGAACAACCTTTATTTCGTCACATCCACATACAAACAACACTTCAAAATCACATTCATGCATTAAGTCTCGGACCTTCATTGTCCGGCATCAACATAAGCAAATCACATTCATATCAATCATATTCACATTGCATAATAATCAAAATCGTAGTCATTCAATGCAGAAATTGAAATCAGAACAAACAATGAAATGAGATCATCTAGGTCGACTCACATTATGCTCCATATTAGCAATTGCTTCCAAGATCTAGAAACGTCCGAATGTGGACATTTATCCTGCACATCAAAATTATGCAAAACACACATTGCATACAGACATTAATAATTGCACAATTATAATTATTCCTTTATGCACAAACGTGTATATGAAATATGTACAATGCATGCTCAATGACAATCCCGGATAACTTTTCAAATTTCACATCTTATGCACATTCTCATCTTTAACATTATTTTCCTTCATAATAATCAATTCTCATCCACTTTTACTAGATACTCATTACTCAACTCCTTTGAATAACAATTAGAATCATATGAACCTCTTCATTTCCATTATACACATGTTTTTTATGCTTTAATACCAACAATTCATTCACTAATGTTATTATAACATTATATAATCATACAATATCCAAATTCTCATTCTTTCTTATATCACCTCCAAAATTTCAAACCTTCAGGTCAATTTTTTATGATCATTCTGATAAGGTAAATGAAGTATTTTGATAATACTTTCTTCTAGAAAAATGTTCCCCCATTTTCGTAAGTTTCTAATGACATAAATTATTCAATTTGGTTCAGTAATTTGAAAGTTATACCCCAAATATTTTCGGACTGTTCTTATACTGGAACACTGCCCTGTAGTCAACTTCCATCCAAAAATTGAAATTCTTAGAGACTGAACTAAAACTAGATTTCTTCAGAAAATTTGTAGCTCTATGTCTCTAGTTTACTTCAAATAAAAATTATTCCATTTGGATAACTACAGAGCAAGATATGGTCAAAATACTGAAGTATGTTTAAGTTGTGTAGGGAAAGTTGGTCGCGGCGAACGAAGAAAAGTTGGCGGTGGTGAACCAAGGAAAGTTGGTCGCGACAAACATTTCGAGAGACGAAAATTCCTCGTGAATTCCTACAAGTTGGCTGTGGCGAACCCAAGAGTTGGCCATGACGAACTTTTCCAGAGAGGAAATCCTTCAAGTTGGCCGCGGCGAACCAAGGAAAGTTGACCACGGTGAACTTTCACAAAAGCATTCGCAATGAACATGTTACTGCTACATTTTCCAGCTTTTAACTTCCAACATTTCACCTATAACCAATCTTGTACCTAAACCATCTTTTCATCTTCATTTCCTCTTCATTCTCAACTTTATTTCAACTCAATATCATTCATAAACAAATTATAGTCTATGATTGATCATGAACACTAATAACAGAACATACACATATATACACATTCATCATCAACTTCCTACACCTATTCAACTTCATTTTCACTTTCATTTCACTTCTAACTATCACGTTAATTCTTCCTATTTCAAGAGACCACATTACTCCTTTTCTTTAGCTCTAGACTCATTTTATTTCATCACAAAAACACCCAAAGAGATTCACATTAATTCATTAAGAAAACAGAACAAAAACCCATTATGTATCCAGTTTTATCACACTTTTTCCAACACCTAGTACGCAATTTCAGGTCAAAATTTAAAACTCTTAAAGATAGAATTTGAATTCAAAATTTTCATGACAAATGTAGCCATATGTCTCTAATTTAATCCAAATCAAAAACCACCGCATTTCGATATCTACATAACAAGTTATGGCTAAATTACATATGCATATTCAATGGAAAATATTACAGCTAGCATTTTTCCGGCACACTTTGAACACCATTTACTTAATTTAATCCAACATTATATCATTTCAATATGTGGATTATATTCTACTTGCCACCAATGGATGATGATGATAAAAATAATATTCAATATGTTGATATTCTACTTGCCACCAATGGATGATGATGATATTCAATATGTGGATGATGATGATAATGATGATGATGATGATGATAATAATAATAATAATAATAATAACAATAATAATAATAATATAACATATAATATAATATAATATAATATAATATAATATAATAATAATAATAATGATGATGATGATGATGATGACGACGATGAGGATGAGGAGGAGGAGGAGGAGTTTAATAATATAATTAAGAATAAAAAATTGCTTATGTGGGGGGAGGGGTATTTCTGACATTTCTTTATGTGTTTTGTTTTTTTCCTTAGAACAAGAATTCTTGTATCATAGTTTTGGAAGGAACAAAAATTTCTGTCCTTGTCCTCTAAAGACGGAACAAAAATGGGTGAGGACAGCAAGCAAATAGGACGGAGGACATAACTTTTGTGTCCTTGTCCACTGTCCTCACCCATGAGGACAGCAACCAAATGTAGGGTTAGGGAACGTGTTAAAGAGAACAAAGTAGTTATTCAATACATTAGCACTGAATTAATAATTGTTGGTCTTTTAACAAAAGACATGTCACCAAAGAGTTTTAAGGATCATGTTGCTAGAATGGGACTCGATTCTATTATATGATTTATTGTATGTACTTTCACGAAACTCTTATTAATTTTGTTGTTTTTCATTCTGGTATACACATTTTTATTTTGAGAATAACAAATATTATGGATCCTAAATAAACATAAAGGTTTATTCCCTCGGTTAAAGTGGCATAAGAAATACGATGCATCGTGATACATGGAAGATAATACTCACATTTAGGTGACTTATCACCCTGATTCGTTCTTGTCGTGATGCTATTGAATTTCTTTGTGAAACCTCACGTCTGTCCATTACCCAACATTTCCTTTTGTTGTTTTGATGGGAAGACAACCAGGAGTATAAAAATGTGAAACGATATTGGGTCCCCAAACTTGGCTTCTTTTTTTTTTGCATACATCATCTAATTGCATTTTGTTAAAAGCTTAGAAGAGTCCTCTCACCCATTTGAATCTCAACATCAGTATCAGGAGGTATGAAATTTAAATTCCACATATCCATTTTATTGTAATAGAAATGCATACAGTTTATTCTTATATCTAACAAAGAAAACATTAGGTGTCTTCGATTCAACCGTATGACACATATGTCCTAGTTAGGTCGGTCGTGCTAGGCCCAGGCCCAAGCCTAGGCATAGACAACCCATTCATAGATGGTGACCTCCCATTCTTAGATGGAGACCTAAATCCTCCAGTTATTTACTATATAAGTGCACTATTTCTTCATGAGGTAGGTACGACTTCAGAATCCTCGTATTTTTTTCATTCCTAGCCACCAAAACCCTTACAAAAAGACTAACTTGAGCATCGGAGGGGCCTACCATAGTCAACCCCCGGTGTGCCTTTACTGTTTTGCAGGTATTCCTTGGTTGAAGTCAAACGAATTCATGGATTCAAGCAACAGCGCCCAACCCTATCAAAATCAGATAGAACCAGTTGGCGCCCACCATGGGGCCGGGCGTCAGAGCACCACGTCCAAAAGCACTCAGATCAGTCAGGCGACGACAACAAATCCTGATGTAGTCGCTGTCGCGGCACTTGCACTACAGTGAATAAGCTTGAGGCTACCCGTTGCCCTTCCCTTGCTGCATCATGATCACCA
>JANZLC010000002.1:5271752-5285724 GCA_026413385.1 Erythroxylum gracilipes
AAAAAAACGTCACAGAACGTCACTAAATGTCTTCTGTGACGTTTTTTAAAAACGTCGCGGAAAGACTAATCTTTTAGTGACGTTTTTTAAAACGTCACGGAATGTCCGTATTTTCCGTAACGTTTTATGAAAAACGTCGCAGAAACTTTTTGCCTACACCACAATCCGCGACGTTTTTTGTGACGTTTTTTAAAACGTCGCAGATTATATTTTGTGACGTTTTTTAAACGTCGCAGATTGACTTATTTTCTTGTAGTGATTAAACTTACACAAAACAACATTCAAATGAACTTAAAAAATTACTTTTATGTTTAAAAGGAATGCATCAACTCCAACAATTTCTATTATTAGAGAAAGCAAATTGGTAAATCTACTAAGAAAGTATTAATCATGAAATAATTTTTTGACAAGAATTACACCCGTTGGTTTGATCATTCTTTAATAGAGTCATTATGCTTTGAATTTTTTTTTAAAAAACAATTTATTGTTACATAGTTTGGAGTTTTGAACTAATATCTAATATTGATTTCATTCTATTGCGTTCTTGATACCTTTCTCTTTGGCCTTTTCTTTTGGTAACATCTATTTGTTTTGATGAGTTGTTTAAGATATCAAATGCTGGTGATTGGTGGGTGATAACTTGTTAACTAGATATAATATAAGTGATTAGTATGAGCTATCATTAACTGGATCCTTAAATTTTTTTGAAATTTCTCTTCAATGTTTCCAAGTAAATGAGGATTGTTTATTGAAATAATTCTTCCAATTCATATTATTAATCATTTACTTTTTAGTTTCTTCACTGTCTTTACTATGTGAAGCAATGTGTTTTTTTTTTACTTATTTAATTTTACTTTATTTTTCAGATAAGAAACAAGACAATTATTCTGGTGTATAGGAAGAGGAAAACCATTTGGCTTTACTCAGCAGCTTTAGCACATATGGAAGAGAAAAGCTGGCATGAAATGCGTGGCCATGAAGTCGAAAGTACATAGTAAGATTTCCATTATGCATGAAAACTTTCATCTCAGCCCCATTGAATGAGAGTTTTGTGTATGTCTTGGTGAATTTAAGATGTTTCATGTTTTAGAGATGGACCTATTGCTTTGTACCACTGTTTCCATATTCGGAGCAAGCGTGGGATATGAGAAGAGGATGTTTAATTTCCGTACAATTGAATATTTCGCATGGGGATACCAATTAAGAAAACCTGATCAGTTTTTAGATCTGATATTGAACCTAAAACGTCCAAGTACACAATTATTAGCAAATAAACAAAAAAGCACACACAGATTATAGAGAAGACTTAAACAAGCACATATAAACTCTTGAAGTTGAAGCCTTTGGTTTTACTCTGCGCCCTTTGCTGGATATTAAGTTAGAACAGACTTCTTTTTAGAGTAAGATGTTGTACCAAAATTTATGACATCAAATTGATGAGTATGAATTTCGATCCATGTATGGAACCTATTTTTTGTTGGTTATGATTTGTTATTAATATAGTGCTAAGTTATGTCTGAATTCAAAATTAAATTTAATTACGTTTAAATATTTAAAATTAAGTTTAATTTTGATAAAATTTAATTTAACCCATTAATTTTGAATGAACTTAATCTAAAATTGTTTCATTTTTCAAAACTTATCAAATTTAAAATAATTTATCAAATTTAACATTTATTAAATAAGACTTAATTGGTTGAATAAGTATTTTCTAATTTATCATATTTATTCAAACTGTTTAAACCTAGACTGTAAGTGTTAACATCAAAATCGAAACTGATTGCTAAGTTATAGTTCCAGAAGCACCAACTTCAACCTTAAGTTACTCTGTTCTTCTTCTCTCTCCGGTTGGTGCTAGCTTAGCTAGACTTGCTTGTTGAAACGTGAATGATGGTCACAACTTGATTGCTTCGTTGCTTTGGATGTGCAAAGCTTCTTTCCAGATATTGGAAGGGAAGTTAGAAAGCGGAACATGGGTTGTCACTTGTCAGCGCTACTGTACTGAGCCAAATTTCCGTAAGCGTCTAATTAGCCTATTATGTTCTTATCGGATAATACAACTTAATCGTGATGTGTATGTGGATTGCTAACATTATGAAGTGTATAAGTACAAGTGACATGAACTCGGAATGCCTTGTTGAAGTCGATCTCCGCCAGTGAGAACTTGCCAATCATATGCTTCCTCCTCACGTTTGGGAGGTTTCAGGGTGCTTTCATTTTGCGTAAAATGCACGTGTTCCATTCCCACATTCTCTACGCCTCTCTTTCTTTTATTTTCTTTCACTTTAATCCTTTGCCTAACACTGAATTTCATGTGCTACACTCCCCACTATGGCTTATTTTCATTACTACTGTCTTTTGTTATTCTTTAAGTCAAAGAAATGGACAGATACACGAGCAAAAATGAACTATGGATAAAGATATGAGACAGTGTGTATCTCTGAAAATGTTGAGCCATGCAAATCACTGTCGATTATTTAACAATTCCTACAAGATCTTCTCTTTATCTTTTCAAGTGATATGTTCCATTTTGTAACCTTTCTCTTTCTGCCGACTAGCCGATGGCTCAATATTTGACCGAGAGGCCATGCTTAATATGTAAAACAACCCAACAAAAATGGGATTCGATCCATACTTTTGGTTTGATTAGATTATCTTGTAACTTGTAAGGACACTCTGCTTTGAATATGAAGTGTGTGACCATCCATTCACTATCAACCAAATACCCCACCTTTGGCATTATTACTGGCTACCATAAGAATCCAAATACTTTTTCTTTCTCTGTTTTTTGCTTTCTTTCTGGCCTTCTGAATTGGTAGGAACTTCGCGTGTGATTTATTGCTCAGAAAGTGGGAATGCATATATATATAATGGTGACCTCTATCTGGGATTCAGTGTGGTTATATATTCTGCAAATAGGTTCAACAGTAAACCCAGTAATATTAATTAAAGCAGATGGATTAACTTCATTAATCCTCAACCTAGAGCCTATTACAGGTGAAGATTTAGACGTTTAACTAACTGGATAGAAGTGGGCAGCACCTGATAATATAATCTCATTACCTATTTGCCAAGCAATAAGGTAGCGTCTTAATGGTTAAGCATTTTTAGCATCTATTGGCACGTCCAACTTGTCTACTCAAATTGGAAAGAAATTTCCTTGATCAATTAAATCATAGTCCATACAGTACGCATGCAGGTCTGGCATTGAACAAACGTGGATGTTCAAGGCCACTGTTAATTTACCCTCTAATCAGCTCCAATTGGCAAGTCATTTTGAGTGAGGGAGACCTATAATTATGATTAACCCTTTTTATCATCTCTACCCCGTTAATTAGGTGCATGACCTAGTAGCTCGCAGCCTCATTTGTCCAAATCTTCGTATGTGGAATGTATAGAAACCATTTGACATAACAAATAAACGTGACGAAGGTCATATTCGATTATATGTTTAGAAATTGTCAAAAGAGGAAGTACAAACATTAATAAAGAGAGAACATTATATAAATCTTGTTTAATACGTGAGAAAATTATGTAAAATATGATTATTTATATGGTAGTGAATACTGAATACAAACCTTCATGAAAATTCTAAATTAATAATAAAAGTATGAAAATACCCTTAAATAAGAGAGAAAATACTAAAAAGGACAAAACAATCCTGAATCAAGTAAAAATAATAGATATTTAACTTTGAAAACGGACATAACGTAACAAGACAATGGATACGTCGAAAGGTTTATGAAGAACATATATTGACATGTAATAAGCCTTAAAACATTGCTTAAATCGAAAGTTACGGTTTAAAATTTACACTTTCATTTAATACTTACGGACCTTTTGATTTGATTTTGACGCTCGGGGGCTTTGTACATCTGCAATTCTAAATTTGATCTTCATGGACACTGTTCATTACTTAGTTAAAACGGAAAGATGGAGATTCTCTTTTGGCCGGTGAAAAGAGTAAAGTAGATGAATTAGAGTAGGTGAAAAGAATGCAAATCAGCTGGGCAGGACATGACTTGTAATGCTACATGCTGTTATGCATTGGCAGACAAATACTCACCATTAAAAGCATTATTTTCACTTTAATTACATCAACTAATTTACAAAAGCATCGTTTGACTTGGTTCAAGTTTCTGCCAACCTGTACTGTCTACTTATTATGTCAAATGCCCCTCTGTCCTTACAAGAAACAACTTTTAAAACAACCAACTTGTAAGTCTTCCACGCTTCGGATTCTCCCATAAAACCTAAAAAACTATAAATCTCTTACAAATGGGGTATCATATTGCAAGCATACTTAAAGAAACAAATTATATAAAATTTAAACTTAATTAAACACTACACGGTATCCCCGATTGCCCGTCAAAGAACGAGTACTATTAACAAGTTTCCAAGCAATAGAACTTAGTCAAATTCTACAACTGCCGCCTAAGGCAAGGCAAGGATGTTTAGGAAAAGTAAAAGTGGGTGAGGGTGGGGTTTATAAGCCGGCACCGACTGGCAGGGTCTACGTGGAGGAATGGGCATAGAGTCCTCTTTCTTCAGGTCTCTTTGCGTGGTGTCTTTGACACTACTTATGCCTGACACCTAATGTGACAATAAGTAAGCAGAAGAAAATTGAAACACAAGAAGAGAATCGGTCGTGACAAACCACAAAGTCATTATTTCATATGGCCCATTTGCCAAAAAAGCAGTTTGGTTGCCGTCTCAAATACCAAAGATTATTGCTGGCAAACTTGTTAAGTATAATATTTATTGTCAAGTTAATACAAATACTGTATAATTAGCAATAATTTTATTCAATTAACTTAATGTTTATATGTTAAGAATATATAATAATATATAAGTTTATATTTTAAATAAATTATTTAATGTGAAGTAATTCACATTTCTCTATCAATTTTAAACTCAGATCATCGATTTGATCACAAATGGTTCGGGTTTGACATTTGGAATTTAGGGTTCATGTGTTTATATGTGTGCGATGTCGATTTTTGTTTTTTTGATTAAAAGCAGACAACAACATAAAGAACTCGAAGTTTTGAGGGTATTTAGTTACAGGACTAACAACAAAGAACAAATCAAAACGCAGAGTAGAGGAGCCTTAAGTGATACACGTGAGAGGCACATGAAGCTTACTTTGAGCTGGATATTTCTTTGGCGGTGAAGGCATAAAAGACACAACTGCTACTTATGATCTATAAAAAACTGAAATCAACATCAGTTTAAGACACATACAACTTGCTCATTGTAATCAAAATCTGAGTGACTTTCATGAGAAGAAATTAGGAGTAAGAGAGTTGCTAGAGTACTTACTTAGGAGTACTGGTGAGTTCTTAGGGAACTCTTGCAAGTGTTGAAAAGCACTCCGTCTCTTGTAACTCTTTCTTTTCGTTGAAACTAGTAGAACCACCTATGTGAGATCCTTGGATGTAGATAGTAATTAAGCTATCAAACCAAGTAAAAAATTACCGTGTGCTCTTTAATTTTCTGCAAACATCATAATCCTGCAAAAGCCAACTCATCTTTTATCAGTCTCGTGAGAAAGAAGATAACATAAATAGAAGGCAAATCTTAACATAAGTGGTATCAGAGCCAATCCTCAGTATTCTGGGTAACTCTTTGGTTATTTAAACAATCAAGGTTCATTAAGAAAGTGTAAGAACAATCATACAAGTAAGCCTAAACCTTTGTATCTTATCTCTGATATACTCTTGCAATCAAGAAACCATTAAGAATCTTTTTTTGTCATTTTTTAACTACATAATAAAATGGTAGGAAAAGAAATGGATGTTTTTACTGGTAAAGAAGATTTTACAATCTAGAAACTTCAAATGCAAGCTTTACTTGAATCCTATGACTGTTATAACACCATTGAAGAATAATATGATGTAGAAACAGATCCTGTCAAGAAACTTAAAATGCAAAGGTTTGCACATTGCAAGTTAATGCTTCATTTATCACTTATTGTGATAAGGAAAGTGCAGAATTGCAATACTGTAAAGAAACTATGGATGAAACTTGATAAACTGTATGCTAAAAGGTGTCTTCCTAACAATATGACTCTTTTATATAACCTGGCCAATTATAAAATGAACACCACTGTAACCCTTGATGACAATCTAGATTATTTCTTTAAATTGGTGCAAGACTTAAAAGCTACAGGTGAAAAGATATCTGAAGATCACCAAGTTCTGGTTATTCTAGAGGCCTTACCATCAGATTTCAATGCCTTCAAGAAGGTGATTAAGCATGTCAGTGGAGAATCACTCACTATCAAGAGGGTGTTGGATTCACTAATGGAGGAAATTGTGGATAATAATCCATTCAAGAAGGAACCAGAAGTCATGTTCATTGATAATAAACAAGACAAGAAGCCTCAGAAAAGAAACAGTAAGAAGGGAAATTGGTAGAAAGGGAATGGCAGGGATAAGCAAACTAAAGAAAGTGAAGAAAAGAAGAAAAAGACCAGTTACTGCTAAAGTAAAGATGGAAGACTCTGGACAACAACAGGTTGAAGGGATTGGGAATGTTTCTATTTGTGTCTGGAGTGAGGAGAAATCTCATCTCTTAAAGTATGTTTGACAAACAACGCTTTTAGATAAGATCTAAGGATGGACTTAGAGAAATTATAAAGGATGAAATAGTGATCATAAAGGGAGTTAAAAAAGGAGGGCTCTGTTATATGATAGGCACTACTGAAGTGAACCTAACTACTGGAAATGGAGAGCTAGATTCAACTAAGTTATGACGCTCAAGGTTGGGATATACAGGGAACAAGAGCTTGATGCACCTTTCTAAACAAGGGTTGATTCACAAAAAAGAAATAAAGAAGATGGAATTCTGTGAATCTTGTGTACTAAGAAAGCACCACCACCAATTTTCAAAAAGGAACTAAGAGAGCTAAAGAGACCATAGAGTATGCCCACAATGATTTCCGGAGGCCAGCACAAGTGCCCACTGCAGGAGCAAATAAATATTTTATATCCATAATAGATGACAAATCTAGGACATGCTGGGTCTATCCCACGAAAAGGAAAGATGAAGCATTGAAAATTTTCATTAAGTGACATACACTAATGGAGAATTAGAAAAGGAAGAAGTTAAAGTGCCTTAGGATTGATAATGGCCTTAAATACTGCAATAAAGAATTCGAAGATTACTGCAATAGGAAAGGTATTCAGAGGCACAAGATTGTCAGAGCAACACCTTGGTAGAATGTTGTAGCTGAGAGGCTCAACAGGACACTCCTAGAAAAGACTAGATGCATGTGGTTGTCTTCAGGGTGTTCATAATCACTATGAGGTGAAGCTATCAAGACTACTCCGTATCTAGTAAACAGATTGCCTACATTAGCTAACGAGTACAAAACACCTCTGGAAATCTGGAATGGGAAGAAACCTAGCTTGGCTCACTTAAGAACCTTTGGTTGTATTGCTTATGCACACCAAAAGGAAGGGAAATTGGAACCTAGAGTATCCAAAGGAGTGTTTTTAGGCTATCCAAAAGGAGTTAAAGGCTACAAAATCCTAATGCTTCAATAGGGAGGTTTTTAAATTGTTATTAGTAGAGATGTAATATTTAAGGAATATGACTTTCCTCTGTTGTGTAGGAATCTTGCAAATGCTAACCTACAAAAGGAAATTCAAGAGCAACTGGGATCATCAAGGACTTCGGTTCCTTTCTATATGCCACCAACAACTAAAGCAGAAGAAGATGACACACAATATCATGATGAGGAGCCTGTACAATGCTCTACCCACCATGAACAAGAAATTAAAGAAACAGAAGGTGAAAGTGAGGATGGAACTTCACAGCCAGTTGCAGATAGTACTAATGGTTCTCTACTCGATTATCAACTCACTAGAGATAAACAACCAAGACAAAGGATACCTAACAGGAGGTACTATGACTCTAACTTAGTGGAATATGCTTGTCTTGTTGCAGAATCTATTGATTGCAGGGCACCAGAAACCTATGAAGAAGCTATGAGCAGAAAGGATGTTGAACAATGGAAATTGGCTAGCAAGAATGAATACTCTTCTTTAATGAAGAATATGACTTGGGTGCTAGTGCCTAAGCCACTTAAAGCAAAGTTGATCGAAAGCAGATGGTTGTTTAAGCTTAAAGAGGGAGTCACAAAGATAAAACCTAAGATATACAAGGTCAGGCTTGTAGCTAAAGGATACAAACAAAAAAAAAGAGTCGAGTATAAGAAAATTTTCTCACTTATTGTGAAGTTCAAGACTATAAGGCTCATCCTAGTGCTAATAACTATCTATGACTGGAATTAAAACAACCTTCCTATATGGAAAGCTTGAGGAAACTATCTATATGAAGCAACCAGTCGGTTTTGTAGATAAAGATAAGCCTGATCATGTTTGCATACTTTTTCACATTAGCAGGTAAGTTAATCAGATGGAAACTTCAACAATAGTCAGTAGTATCACTATTAACGAAAGAGGCAGAATATTATGCAATCAAAGAAGGCGTAAAAGGGCTAACATAGTTGATAGGCATCCTAAAGGAAATTAAAATTAAACTAGCAACATCAACAGTCTATACAGATAGTCAAAGCGCATTTTACCTCAGTAAGGATCCTGTCCTATACGAGCGATCCAAGCACATCGACGTGAGGCTTCACTTCGTCAGAGACAGAATCACTAAGGGTCTCTTCACTCTAGAGAAGATAGCTGGTGACCTAAATTCTTCAGACTTTGGAACGAAGATTGTTACAACAAGGAAATTCACTTTCTGCAGAGATTATCTACAGATCAATGAAGCCTCTTGAAGACAACAATCATCAATGATCCTAACACATGGTCTCACGAATGAGGTGTCTAATAAGGTTTGCTCTCTTAAATCTCTTACAAATCGAAGAACTGCGTCAAAAATTAATGGAGAAGGAGGGAATAAATATGAAGTAATTCATGTTTCTCCATCAATTTTCAACATAAATCATCGATTTGATCACAAATGGTTCAAGTTTGACATTTGTTACTTAGGGTTCATATGTTTATATATGTGCAATGTCGATTTTTGTTTTTTGATTATAAGCAAACAACAACATAAAGAACTCGAAGTTTTGAGGGTGTTTGGTTACAGGACTAATAACAAAGAACAAAGTAAAATGAAGAGTAGAGGAGCCTCAAGCGATACACGTGAGAGGTACATGAAGCTTACTTTAAGTTGGATATTTCTTTGGTGGTGAAGGCATGAAAGACACAACTGCTACTTATGGTATATAAAAATCTGAAATCAACATTAGTTTAAGACACATTCAGCTTGCTCTTATAATCAAAATCTGAGTGAATTTTATGAGAAGAAATTAGGAGTTAGAGAGTTGCTAGAGTACTTACTTAGGAGTACTGGTGAGTTCTTAGGCAACTCTTGCAAGTGTTGAAAAACATTCTATCTCTTGTAACTTTTTCTTTTCGTTGAAACTAGTAGAACCACTTACGTGAGATCCTTAGATGTAGATAGCGATTAAGCTATCAAACCAAGTAAAATATTGTTGTGTGCTCTTTACTTTTCTGTAAGCATCGTAATCCTGCAAAAGCCAACTCCACTTACAGCAGAGCTCTGAGGAGTCTATACTGGCCTGACCCTAGCGTGAAATATGGGGTACCGACGGATCGAGCTAGAGGTGGATTCTACAGCAGTGATCGACATCCTTTCTTTCCCGGATCATCGAGCCCGGAACCACAATCCTATAGTTTTAGGCATTAACGAACTGTTCACTAGGAACTGGACTGTTGTTCATCGCCATTTTTATCGAGAGAGCAACAAAGGTGTTTGCTGACTTGCTCACTATACCGGTCATTTTGATGTCGGAGTCACATATTTTGATACAACACCTATAGGGTGTCACATGATCCTTATAGAGGATCTTTCGGGAATTTGTTTCTCTCGTCTTGTGTTGTAACTTGGTTCATTTTCCCTTTATTAAAAAAAAAGCCAACTCATCTTTCATCAGTCTCTTGAGAAAGAAGATAATATAAATAGAAGGCAAATCCCAACATTTAATAAATATAATTTCATTATTTTGTATACTATGTTTGTTCTTTAGTAGGAATATATCGTTCCATTATTGTTCCTCAAATTTGTAGGTCCTTGTCTATGATTAAGAGGACTGCGCAAACACTTCGAACCAGAAAGCCAACAACTTGGCATCATTTTCAGTGGCTCGTTATCAATGTGAGCAATGGTCTTGCAGATTCTTGGCCTTTTCGCGCATTTCTAGGAGAGGAAATCGTTGCCAACTTATAATAATTCAATTGTAACAAACCCTTTTCTGAAAGTAAATCAGAACATGGGATGAAAGCGAAGGCCGAGATTTTTGGCCGCTAGTTAAGCTAGGAAACAAAGGACGGCTACTGTAACATTATCTCCTCGTACAGCAAGAAGTAAAACATGTTTTCCTTTTTGTATTACTTAATTAGTTACTTTTTGGATGAAAAAGATGTTCCTTCTTTTCTTTGATTTTATAAGGTACGAAATATACTTTTATTCTTATTTGCTGGCGATACATCCAATAAGCTGGCTTCTTGTAATTTTCTCATTCCAATTCTGGGGTGTACATATTCCCAACCAGTAACTCCTGCTTGCCCCATAAATGTATTTGTAAGTCAATTTGTGCCGTCTTTTTAATTTTCTAGTTTGCAACTGAGCATGTTTTATGTGTACAGGATATGTTTTTATCACTTTCATGCTGTTACTACTATAAATGTCTAGCTACGACTATATCATTTTTGTTACTTAGAAAAATCATATTCTATAAAGCGAACGTCATAGGCACTGTTTCGCCGAACCATACCTGAAATTAAATCCACTCATGATCCAAAGATCCACTCAGCCTGTATTGAAAAGAAGAATTCAAAAGAAGTGGAAGTCATGGCTTTCATGCTACAAGTGCCCTCGTTTTCAATTGAAAAAATGCAAATTAACATTTAGGAGATTGGCCCAGGAAAATGCGTATAGAACATGCCACACTGTTTTATTTCATTTGACAATGCATGGGGGCTGGGGCCAACAGGTTGCTTATAATACCGTTGATGGGTAATCTTTGGATAGAAGCTCTCTTTTCCTTTTCCTTTTCTTTTTCTTTTTAATATTTCTAGTTCTTAGTGATGTTTCTACTTGTTTATTTGTAGAGAAAAAGAAAAGTGAATTGATGATATTACTAGCAATATAATAGTTGTTTTCCAAACATATGCTCTCTTTATTGTGCTACAGGTTCTAATTCTTTTAACTCCAAGGACCTAACTCTCCATATCCAAAAGTAATGAAGCTGGTTTCTTGGAAGCCACTCTAATCTTGTTACTTTACCAAGTTTATATATATATATATATGTACACTTCCTCTGGATTCAATCCTATTGCCACTGAACCCTTCCCACTCAAGCTGTCATATCAATATTCCTTGTCTACTTTTTTACATGTTTTTATCAGATTCTTTTGATTGTTCGTCCTTTAAACCATTCTTTCATTAATTTCTTCTCCAACTCGTACATATGTGCGTCACTCTTACATCCCTATCCTCAAAATTTCAACTAGTTCAGGGTTGGGAAATTCCTTTTCTCTATAAGCTATCAGTTTTAGAGAGGGCGCACGACTGAAAAATGGGAAAAGAGAACAAGATTTCTATGGAAAGCCAGCCTAGTTGTGGTCTAATGGGAGTATTTTTCAATTGTCGTAGCGTCCGGTCTCGGAGGACATATGTTCACTCACTTCCTACAGACACCAGAAACAATACCTTAAAGATGAAGCCCCATCCGGACAATTCCAAGCAACAGCGGACCAAATCGGACGAGGCCTTCCTTGACCCGTCCAAAATGTCGGAATCTTCACCAAGGGTAGACCGAAAACACATTAGGAGGCAAAGTTTGGTTTCTGCATCTCCTACAGAGTCTCAGCACAAGAATGAAGGCAGAAGAGTCTCAGATGTTGCAAGAAGTTCGTCGAGTTCAGCACAAACCAAAGTAAGTCAACCCAATGACGGTAAGCCAAAAAGGGACTCCATTAGCTGGTCTAGAGAGCTTGTCCCAGTTACCACGACTACTAAGAAAACCAGCGATGGCAAGCCTCTGCTTCGAGCCACTTCAGGCAATGTATATACGTTAGGCCATTTGGGCAACTTGTGGCAACATGGAAACGAGAAGGTTAAGGGAAGTAATGGCCCAAAATTATCCACACCTCAAGCTATTAAAGAACATCATAAATTTGGTGGTAATGGTCTTATGGGGAACATTGTGAAGCAGCCTAGTGGTGAGTTTCGACAGTCTCAATATCTGATGAACACGACGGATCCTGAAGTCTTGAAGAACATGGGAAATGAAAAGTATAAACAAGGAAGATTTGCTGAGGCCTTGACTCTGTATGATCGATCAATCGCTCTTGATTCGAGTAATGCAACGTATAGAAGCAACAAAAGTGCTGCTTTGATAGGATTAGGCCGCATTATAGATGCTGTCATAGAGTGTAGGGAGGCAATTAGGCTTAATCCTACTTACAGAAGAGCTCATTACCGCTTGGCAACACTCTATTTCAGGTAATTTATACATCAGAAAAAATATAAATTCAATTTGTAGATCACTAACTTTGACTCCCTGGAATTGAGTCCTGCAGACTAGGAGACGCAGAGAAAGCATTGCATCACTATAAAATGTCAGGAGTTGGTAATGATTTCAAAGAAGTTGCTCAATCTCATGCTCTTCAACAGCACCTGAAAGGGTGCGTCGAGGCTCGGAAATTGAAAGATTGGAATTCTTTACTCAAGAAGACTGAGTATATAATCTCCATAGGTGCTGATTCGGCTCCGCAGGTTAGGCTTTCTACAAACAGAGGAGATTCCGTGTTTCGGGCATTATATATTGGTTCACTTTCAAGCTCAGACTGCTCAGTTCTTTAAATTCCCATATAGGTATACGCTATGCAATCCGAGGCACTCCTGAGACTCCTCAGACATGAAGATGCCTACGAAACCTACCAAAAGGGATCCAAGTTTTCCGTTGATTCGATAACTAAGCTAATTGGCCTAAATTGTTCCACTCATCTGCTGATCACTGGAGCGCAGGTTTACTTGGCTGCAGGCAGGTTGGTACTTGGTAATAATGCTAATAGCGAAAAGCAAGAAAAAAGTAAATAAGAGGACATTACAAAATTGACTATATGACAAATAACTTATTTCATTTGTTGATTTCCAGGTTTGAAGATGCTGTGAATTGGGTTCAGCAAGCAGAAAGACTCGATCCAAGCAACCAAGAAATTAGTACGGTGGCAAAGAAGACTAGAGCAGTGGCATCAGCCAGACTGAGTGGTAACCTGCTGTTCAAGGCATCGAAATTCTCTGAAGCCTATGTTGCATACAATGAAGGACTAGAACTCGACCCCTATAACTCTATATTACTATGCAACCGAGCAGCATGTAGATCAAAGCTAGGTCAATATGAAAAGGCTGTGGAAGATTGCACAGGGGCTCTTCGTCTGCAGCCTAATTATATCAAGGCCAGGCATAGGCGAGCTGATTGTAACGCCATGGTAAACATTAAACGCTTGTAGAGAGTGGAGTTAAAAAAAAATCTCCCTTCTTCTGATCAATTGGTCATTTAATAACTGAAAAGCAATTAGATGAAGCTTCAGTCTGTCTCATTCTGTCCTAATGTGCTTAGCTTGAAAGATGGGAAGCGTCGATTCAAGATTACGAGATGTTGATTGGAGAGAGTCCAGCAGACGAGGAGGTGGGTCGAGCCTTGTTTCAGGCCCAACTGCAGATCAAGAAACAAAGACGTGAAGATACCAAGAGCCTGCAATTTGGTTCCAACTTGGTGTTCATATCAAGCAACGAACGTTTCAGGCATTTTGTCACTTTACCTGGTAATTCCTCATCTATGTTGTGCGGAAACGTGAATAAATTCGGAGTGAAAATAAAATAGCAACAAGGAAAGAAAAGAACACCAAGATTTTTA
>JANZLC010000002.1:5297049-5308837 GCA_026413385.1 Erythroxylum gracilipes
TGTTAATTTGAGAACTGCTTCTCTATGTAGTAGTTGGTGTTTAAGTTAGTTGGTCTTGTTTTACTGTTGACATTGTAATTGGGGTTTGTATGTATTGCAGATTTTCTGCTATTTGGATAAATAAAATTTTGCTTATCTAAAAAAAAAGATATCATGAAACGGCAATAAATGAGACAAGGTAAACGGAACTGTCCTTTTCAGCCTTCACTGACAAACTGAAGCCATTTAATGGGCTCCTACCTAGATAATGCCTTGCCATTGCATGTCATTACCAAGACCAGACATGGCATAGCTCTTTTTATAGTGGTATTACCCCCAATGGGCCTACAACTCACTGTTTAAGTACCTATTCCATTATGGCTCCAGACTGCAGTTGTCTACTTCATTTTATACCTCATGGTTTTGTATTATTTTGGCATATGAAGCGTAGTAACAACATTCTTCTGTAATAACTTTGTTGTCGAGAGTGAGAATTTAGATTTGTAGCATAACCCCACATTGGCCCTACACATACTCACGGAGTATTGAATAAATGTATATTGGGTAGAATATTTCAGCATAAAGATGGTGTACATACGTGCAAATACAATCTCTCAAAATAGATAAAGAATGATAACTATATTAGTTAAATGAAATTAAACCTAATTATAATGAGCCAAGACAAGTCAATGATATGCAACGAATCAAACAAAATATTTGCTAAATATTTATAGAATATTCTAGAACACTTCCTTAAGTTGGAGTTTATATGTCAATCATGCTTAAATTGCCAAGTAAACTTTGAAAAGGTATAATCCCAAGTGAATAAATCAACGACTTGATCATAAGATCGAACATGAGAAGTGTATAACTCATAGTTTAGAATGTGATTACGTGCAAAATGACAATGAATGTTAATGTGCTTGGTGCTTTCGTCGAAGACAAGGTTTGTGACAATATAAAGAGCTACTTAGTTGTCACAATATAGCATTATTGTTACAAATAAAGTCATACTAAATCAAGTAAAAGATATTGAACACATATTAGTTTGCTTGTGGCATCACTATGGCTCTATACTCGACTTTAGTTGAAAAACGAGAGACAGTCTATCATTTCTTCAATTTCCAAGAGATAAGACTAGCTTCAAAAAAAACAATATACCCTATCGCAGAGCGTTGTAAGGTTGAGCAACTTGCCCAATTAGAATTAGTATATGCAGATAATTCAAGGCAGCTAGATGAAGAAAGAAGAATACCTTGCTAAAGAGAAGCCTTCAAATACACGAGATGTAACACCCAAATACACGAGAACTTGAAGAGTTACATTAATGTGTGGAGCCTGAGGATGTTGTATGAATTGGCTAAAGACCTGCAATCAATTTGTAATATTTGGTTCAAGTAATAGTCAAATAAAGAAGTCTTCCAACAAGATGATGGTATTGACTTAGATCTGTTATATAATTCTCCAAAATCCAGACTTAATCCATGTTTTGAATGCAATAGAAAAGATATTGGTCAAGCTCTTAGCAGCCCAAATTATTTGAACAAATCTAAAGCATATTTTTGTTGGTTTAACATAATGCCTTATTTGCTGCAAGCCACTTCAATACCAAGAAAATATTGAAAATCGCCAAGATCTTTCTTGCCAAAAGTGGTGTTAAGTTGTTAATTAATGTTATTAATAAGGTTGGAATCATTCCCTATCATTATAATATCATCCACATAGACAACAATTACTATGAAATAATTTTCACATACATGATTAAAAAGGCTATGAAGATAATCTAAAGCTTTTGGTACCAATTTCTTGAGACTTGTTTGAGTCCATATAAAGATTTTCTCAATCTACACACTTTATTATCACCCGACTTAGTAAAACCTTGAGGAACTTTCATGTAGACTTCTTTTATCAAATCTACATGCAAAAAAGCATTGGTTATATATCTAACCGATGTATGTGCGATTTGTGAATAACTCCAACTATTAATAGGCACCTTAGAGTGGTAATTTTTGCTACTGGTGCAAAAGTGTTATGATAGTCTATTATTTCTACTTGGGTAAATCCTTTAGCTACTAATCGTGCCTTAAAACGCTTATCAGAGTCAATAAATTTGTCTTTATTTTGTACCCATTTGTAATCAATATCGTGATTACCTTTTAGGAGGTCTTATAAAATCCAAGTATGATTGAGTTCTAATGGATCAATTTTCTTGTTGCATTGCCTTCCACTTGGGATCTTGGAAAGCTTGGTAATAATTTTGTCATTAAAAGAAGATATGGATTTAAGAAAAACTTGGTGGGAAAGTGTGATGCATGAATAATTTAAAGTATGAGATAAAAAGATAGACCCTACCAGAATTCACCATTGCCATGACGTCTTGAGATGGGACCAAAGATGGCAATAGAGTATACTTAAAATCAGTTAACTTGTGAGATATGTTCCTGGCATGTTTTGGAGCTAGTGATGGTTCCATTTCCATAGGTTGACGTTGAATTATTGTTGGTGGATGAATTAGGTTGGCTCAGGTATGTGGTTTTCTATTTCATGATTAGCCATGGTCATTAGGTTAGGTTGTACATGATCTAGTGATTTTTGTGCACATGTGATAGGTAATGTTCAATAGGCAACGAATGTGATATATGGGTCGTGATCCTTATAAAAAAAGGTGAGATGGTATTTAATTTAAAAGGAAATACTTTTTAATTAAAAACAACATCTCTTGAAATAAGCATCTTATTCTTTTCCACGTCTTTGTATCATTTCTTACCACGTGGACATCTAAGGATGATACAATTATATACTTTTGGTGAAAATTTACCTTTTGGTTTGTCATGATTATGAGCATAGTAAAGGGATCCAAAAACTCTCAATTTCACATAATTGGTTAACTTTTTAAAGAGAATTTCATATGGGCCTTTGTTCCTAAAAATAGGTGTAGGCATAAGGCATATAAGCTACACAGTTTAAAGCACACTCTCCCAAAATTTTCAAAGGTAGGTTAATTTGGAAACTTAAGGCTTTAGCAACTTTTAGAATATGTTGATATTTAACCTCTGCTCTCCCATTTTATTGTAGCATATTTGTGAAATCGATTTAGTGATCATTACTATGGGCAACTAAAAATTCTTCTACAAAGAAAAATTCAATTCCATTATCATTCCTTATAGCCTTAAGATTGGTAACCAATTGAGTTTCTACAAAATGGCAAAACATGATTAGGTAGTCTTTAGCTTGACTTTTTTTAATGAAAAAATCTAAGTGCATTGTTAATGGTCATTAACTACAATAGTTTCTTCTTTATTCTTTATTAAAAACAATATTTTGTCTATTTTCTACATCGTTACCACTAGCTTTGTATTCATTGTTTCCATCAACCCTTTTCTCCATACTAGTATAATTAACATGTCCAAAACAACCTTGTCCACCTTTGTTTTGTTGTGAATTTTGATCAATTCCTTTTGATTACTTCTCTAATTTAAAGCGTAACCAATAATCTCAAAATACTCATCACTTGTGTGTCTTGCCTTTTTCATAATAATCACACATTTTCAAGTTACGATTGTCCCCTATAAGTTGTTTTTTTTTTGTCGCATCCTCTTCTAACACCTTTGTAATTTGAATTGGTGACAAAGGTAGATCCCTCCAATGTCAAGTTGGAAATCATCTTTATCGTGCTAATTTATTTTTCCTCTCAAGAGCTAAAGAGGAAAATCTTGCTTAATGAAGGAGTTAGCTCTATGGATAAACTTTATGATCTCAATTTGTCAAAATTCCCAATTAAATCAAGAAGGATTTGATGTCCTTTTTCCATCTCTCTCAGTTATCCATATTGCTTTGTTGCTTTGTACCTATAAGATGGTAAAGGACTGTAAGCTTCCATCTTGTGCCATAAAGTTTTGAATTTTGTAAAATGATGTGTAATGGTTTAACCTTTTTATTATTAGAATTTTTAATATGGGTAAAGCGTAGAGTCCATTAATAAGAATTGAGCTTGGGTTAACTATTGCCAAAATTTTGACAATGGTTGACCCAAGCCCAATTCTTGTTAATGGGCTTTACACTCTACCCATATTAAAAATTCTAATATGGTATCAGAGCTGATGGTTGTCCGTTTGGATGTCCAGTCCCAGTGGCCCGATCAGATTAACACGACGTTTATTTCAAGTGATAACTTAATGTCTAGTCTCAGTTGCACTTGAGGGGGAGTGTTAGAGTATCCCATATTGACTAAATATGAAAATGTTAAAGGGTTTATAAGTGGTAAGGGTCAACTATCCAAATAACTAATTCTAGTTATTTTGGCAATAGTTGACCCAAGATCAATTCTTATTAATGAGCTCTACACTCTTCCCATATTAAAAATTCTAATATGGTATCAGAGCAGGTTTGGACAAAATTATTAAATTTTCAATTGTCCGTCTGGATGTCCAGTCTCAATGGCTCGGTCCGGTTATTGCTACGATTATTTCACGTGACAACTGGATGTCCAGTCCTAGTTGTACTTGAGGGGGAGTGTTAGAGTATCCCATATTGACTAAACATGCAAATGCTAAAGGATTTATAAGTGGTAAGGGCCAACTATCTAAATGACTTAGTTCTAGCCATTTTGGCAATAGTTGACCCAAGCGTAATTCTAATACTTATTGAGTAATATTTGAAATTTCTTTATTGATTCTGTAAAGCTTAGGAGCATTACTTTGGTCATATCTTTCACAAAGCTTATTCCAAATCTCTCGTCCAGTATTGGCATAAGTGAGCTATCTTTGATCTTTTTTGCAAGAGAGTTGTGAATCCATGCTTTTACTGTAGAATCATTTCTTTATTATAAAATGAAATTCGATGTTTGTTTCTTCTAGTTTTATCAATCGATTAACAAAACTTGCTTTCTCCTTTGCAAATAGTGTCATCTCTAAAGAGTTTTTCCAAGCAGTAAAGTTGTCACCTGTAAATTGATTTGGGATGAAGATGAGTCCAGGATGGTCTGAAGGATGTAAGACATATAGGTCCAACCCATGTTTTGAGTTATAGACACTTTCTTCTTCCTTTGATTTTATTAACATTCTACTCTTTGTCATTTTGGTGGTTTCTAACAATAGCAAGATTATGATTGTTGTGATACCATGAAGAAATGTCTATTAGATAGAACTTCAATATGTATTCCAACATAATGATTGTTGAGTGTCCAACCTTATTTTGAAACTTTCAGTGATCGTAGAAGACTTTGTGATTTGTATCTTGACTTACATGACCATGTAGATCAACTGTGTAAGTCTTTATAAATGTATAGAGAAAGTGTGAAGAGGTGAAGACATACACGGTCTTGTACACAGTCATGTGCGTGTTTGTGTGAAGATACACGATTGTGTGTGAAGACCATGTAACTGTGTATGTTTGTGGCTAGGGCAATGCTGAAAAGATACACGGTTACTTACACGACCGTGTAAGTGATCGTATAAGTTACATAAAACCTTATTTCGTGATATTAAAGAGAAAAATATGTAAGTTTTGTAAGCTTTTGTAGTGAGTACAACCACAATATCCCTAAGTGAAGAAAAGCAAAGATAGGACAAAAAGGGTTGTATTTTCATCCTTGTTTGAATATTTTTAAGATTGGTTTAAGTGAATTGTTGATTGTGATATCAACTTTGGTTTCAATAATGAAACTTTATAAGACAACTTTTTATTTGGGGGGCAGGGTGAGAGATCAACTTTTTCTTGTAAATCCTTATTGAGTTTAGTAGATTTATTTGTCAGTTTGTCTCGTAGTTTTTCCCTCTATACTGGAAGGTTTTTCACGTTAAATCTTGGTGATTATTTCATCATTTAGTTTTTTATTATCTTATTTTTCTATTGCTACAACTTGAAGAGTTTTTTTCTCGTCATTAATATTTGGTCGATCTTTTAGAAAGTTGTGTATTTGTCTCCTAACAATGATAATGCATATATATACAAATACAATGTCTCTCAAATAGGCAAAGAAAAATAACTATGGTAGCTAACTGAAATTAAGCCCAACAGTGAACTAATACAAGTCAAATATATACAACATATCAAACAAGATTCATGCTAAATATTTTAACAAGTATCTAACTTTAAGGTTGAGGGGAAGTTCGTCTCAAAGACTTTAATACGTAGCTTAATGTGATCCAACTGAATTAAATTGAAGTGAAAATATTGCTTACAACTGGCTCAACTTATCCCGAAGAAAATATTTCTGACATTAGAAGCATTTTTAAATATTAGAAAGTTAGAGTCACATTGCGGAAAAGAATTTTAATAATTTATTCAATTGAACTTGTTATTTGATTTTAAATTATTAACTTATTAGTAATTTATTTAAAACATATAATTTATATTAATATTATGTGTATATAATAATTTAGTGCACATTTAAAAAATAGTTATTGTCTTGTTGTTAAAAAGAAAAGCATAACTATTAATTAATTTAAACTTAGTTGATAAGTTAATTAATTTAATAGGGATTAAAATTTTATTTCGATCTTTTCGAAATTAATAGATTAAAAGTAAATTATAGTCAAAATTTTTATGGAACATTAATTTTTAAAATTAAGTTTTGAACAAGATTTATACTTGAGGCTTTTAATCTAATCAAAACGAAGACTGCTTATTGTGTTGTTATAAAATGATAACATTTTGTTCAGATAAAAAAATTAGTGTCATATTTTTTTGCTTAACAAGTATAATTAAAAGAATAATCATATTTTTTTACAACTATTTTTTTCTCTTCTAATTTGTTTTTTTTAATAATTGGTAATATGAAGTTGAGGTTTGATTTGGTTGATAAAATTATTGAAGTGGAAAAAGGAGATGACTTACTTTGTTAGATGGTGCATATATTAGTGTTAAGTTGACGGTAGAGTTACAAAATTGTTGTGGAGATGACATGATTTTTTATTGGCCTGCAGCCTCTTATTCTATCTTAAAATAAGTAAACAATTTAGCTATTGTGGAAATTTCTTTGGAAAGATATATAATTTTGATGATTCTATATATGAACTATTGTGAAGCATAAAGCAAACCCTTTTTAAAAGGATGTAAGAAAATAAGGAAAACATACTTTTTTCCATACCCAAAAGGTGTAAATAATTCTCCCATAGGTAAATTAGGCATATAGGAATACACTTTTTTTTCTTTTTCAGCTTAGTGAAAAATACAGTTATTTAGTGATCACAACAATATTATGACAGCAAGTTAAAGGTCCAAGATATATAACAATTTCTTTAGAAATTTAGGTTGTACTTGATTAGAATGCTTCATATATGCTCGATTAAATTTGAATTTATCAATACTTGATCTAACTTAAGTTTAAATTAATTTCTTGAGTTAATCTTCAAATCAAATTTGACCTAATATAAAAAATTCAAACCAAACTCGAGTAAGTAGTGTTGGAACAAACCAAAAGAAACTTTTTTTTATATTTCATCAATACATATGAAAATAATATAATAAAAGAACCTCTTTCATCGTCTAAAATAAAAAAACTAGAAAAATGATCTTCTATTACATATCAAATTTATGTATGAATCCAATTTTTTATTTCAACTTGTAAAAGTTATCTTTTTTCAATGGTGCCTTTGTCATTTGATACAATAACATTTTATTAGTACAATGCTTGTATTGCTCTCTCACAATCCTAGTTTAGGGTATTCCTATTTCGCTTATCACTATTACGGGAGTTGCTTTTACTTTCTTTATATTGAGATGCGATTGATTCAGAAAAAAAGATAGTTTCAGTTATAATCTAGAAATGATTCGTAAGTATATTTTACAGAAACGGATATCAAAATTGGAATAGATTAGTGAGCACTTAACAAAGAGTACTTCAATACCACAGATATGAATCTTATCTTCCCGTCAATCTTTTAGTCCCACGAAAACCCCCAAACCACTTCTGCAACTTTGCTTCTCACTGAGGTCAAATTGAGTTTTCATCTTCATCCCCTTGCCCCGACTTTGCTCCTTCGGCTGAAGCTTTCTCCTCTTCTTCATTTTCTACCTTATTCATATGCAAATCAACCTTTCTCTTTCCTCCATCTTTCTTGCTGCACCTACTGCAGACCAGGGGTAGTGCTGTCCTTCCTTCTCAAAATCTTTTCCTGCCTTCCTCACATTACCATTTCTAGACCAACATTTCTTGCTCCTTTCCCTACACTAATGCATCCTTACCAAAATTTACCAAAATGTCTAACCTCACTCCTCCCAACCTTACTGATTTTCCCCCTCTACCTACATGCAACTCACCTTCCTCCTCTGCTGAATCACCTCAAAACCCGCCACTTGCTAACACTAAACCTAATATCCAGTCCCCTTCATCTGCATCCTCCATCAAACCCCTTGCTTTCCAAAACCCCGCGGCCCTTACTCTCAATATACGGAGGCAACCACCCACCTCAGTTACTCATTCAAACCCACCCAAACCAACCACATTAGCTTACCAGAATAATGAGGGAACCAGGAGAACTTGGAAACAGGTTGTAGGGGAAAGTTATGAATTCTCTCTTTTCTACAGTCCCCCGGTGGAAGTTGATGGTGGCCCCAAGTATTGACATCCTGCAGGAGGGAGCAAGAACTTGGGAAGCAGCGATCATTGGCTTCTTCATGGATAAACGCCCACCATTTCATGCAATACAAGTACGAGTTCAAAGAAATTGGAAAGGAAGAGGTATATAAGAGGTAATGCTAACAGAAAATGACAACATCATTTTTACATTTAGCTCAAAAAGTGATAGAAGAAGGACCATGATACATCTCACAGCTTCCATTATTTCTCCAAAATTGGCAGCTTGGTATAGAACTAGAGAAAATTAAAGTTAAGAACATACCTCTATAAGTGAACATCCACAAATTCCACTAGAATATTGGACCACTAAGCGCTTAAGCTTACTAGCTAGCTTTTTGGGTAAACTAATTTGCATGGATGAGAATATAGCATTGAGGAAACGGGTTGATTATGCTAGATTATGTGTAAGCATGGATATTTCAAAGGAGATGAAAGATTACATTCCCATCTTAAGGTTGACAGATGAAAATTCTATAAAGGAGGATAAAGTCATAGTGACTTATCATTGGAAATCTTCCCTACAAGTTCAGGGGAAAATATGGAAACCAATAGGGAAAGTCTTTGACAGGGGAGATTATGAAGAATTGATGAGACTAGATGAGAATAATACAAAGGGAAAAATAAAAACTGAAGAACTTGAAGTGTAGAAAAGGACATCGGTGGATTAGGAATTGGATATTCAAGAAGGTATAAATAAACCCTTTGCAGCTCTGGGGGATCAAACTGAACATAATGTTAAGGATCAACAACATATACGGTTGGTAACAGAAAATATGACAACACAATAAACAGAGGGAGGGGCAGAGATAGATAACTGTATTATAGATAAAGTACAGTGGCAGAATGGAAATCCCTTAGGAGCTCAGCAACAGGATGCCACCCAAGGGCCACAACAGCCAGATCTTTTGCATCAGATGGAAAAGTAGGGGGAAAAGATGGAACAAGTACAACCTAGAGAGAGCAATCGGAGCAGTAGGAAAAGCTCAAAAGGTAAAATTATTTTTACATGACTTTTCTAGTTTGGAATGTTAGAGGAATAAACAACCCTTCGAAGCTTAAAGCCTTGAAGGAGTTTGTACAGTATGAGAAGCCTAAATTATTTTGTCTTTTAGAAACAAAAATCAGACTTGTAAACTTGAATAAATTAGATTGTTTTGGGAGTAAATGGAAGTTATAATCCAATCATCAATACCATGGGTATGGAAGAATCATCATAGTCTATGATGAGGAGTTTATAGAGGTGGAGGTTTTGGAAGCAGGGGAGCAATTTATGCATACAAAAATGACTTTTACAACGGAGTGTACTTCATTGTTGGCCACCTTTATCTACGATCATAATACTGCATTTCAAATAAAGGACCTATGGAATTCTATGAGAAGACTTAAAGGAACAACTAGTGGTCCATGGATCATAAGTGGCGATTTCAACTCTACTATATACCAGTCTGAAGCTTAAGGAAACTGTAACTTGCACAACTACAATACCGACTTACTGGATTGCACCAAAGATGTGGAAATTTTCGACTTAAAATATGAGGGTCATAGATTTAATTGGAGCAATAAGCAGAGCTCTAATTGGTTCATCAGAAATAAATTGGATAGGGCTTTGGTGAATATGGAGTGGTTAACTACTTTTTCAAATAGTAAAGTCATGTTTTTAGACCCAGGATTCTTGGACCATGCCCCGATTAGGGTGGTCAATCTATTCAAAAAGGTTTATTTGAAGCACCCGTTCAAGTTTAACAATTTCCTAATCAATGTAAAAGGTTTCCAAGAAGCAGTCAGCAGGGGAATGGAGGTAGAAGAAACTAGTACTAAACAATTCATTTGTTTGCAAAAACTGAAGGCTATAAAGCAGGAATTGAAGAGAGTAAATGGAAGTAGAGGTCCTAGCACAATGCAAGGGTTAAAAACTGCTAGGCATCAACTCTTACTTTTACAGAATGCACTAGCTGATAATCCTACTGATGAGATTATTGCGAAGGAGGAGAAGGAAGCCCTGAAGTCCTACATGCAAGCAGTTGATAACCACTACTCTTTATTAAGATAGCGGTCGAGAGCCAACTGGATCAGGGAAGAAGATAAATGCACTAGATTCTTCTTCAACACCATTAAGGCTAGGAGAAATGTCAACAGGATCACCTCGATAAAAACATAATCAGGGCAGATCTTGTATGAGCAAGCTGAAATTGCTCAAGATGCTTTGAAACACTTTCAAAAGATTCTATGATCTGAAGGTAATACTAGCTCTTATAGTGAGGATCTCAGGAAGTTTATTTCTGCTAAAATTCTTGAAGATCAAGGGGATTTTTTAATAAGGCAGGTCACAGATCAAGAGATAGAAGCAGTGCTTTTTAAAATGAATGGCTAGAAAGCTCCTAGACCAAATGGACTGAATGGATTTTTCTATCAGAAATCTTGGAATACAACAGGGAATATTATGAAAGAAGCAGTGCATGAATTTTTCAAAAAAGGAGTGATCCTCAAAGAGATCAACAAGACTTCGTTGTGCTTGATCCCAAAAACTCATAACACTACTACATGGAGTGATTTTAGGCCTATCTCATGCACTAACATCAGCTACAAGATTATTACTAAAATATTAGCCAACAGACTAAAATCTGTGATACGCTACATCATCAGTGAAAACCAAGGAGCATTCTTAAGCAAGTGAAATATTAGGGACAACATCCTAATTTTGCAGGAACTTCTAAAGGGTTACATAAGAGGGAAATCCCCTCAGAATTGGAAATTAAAAGTTGATCTCCAAAAAGCATTTGATAGTGTTAGTTGGGGTTTTTTACTGTAGCAGCCCCTTACCATAGAAAACCCACCGGAACGCCCGTAGGTCATTCCGGTACATATCCTACGATAAGAGAACACTACAGACGAACACCACTATACTTCACATGGCATCATAATAATAAAACATTAATAAAAAATTGGCAACTTTTTAAAACCAAACTGTGCTCCATTTCATTTCATCAAACTCAGTCATTTCCAAACTGTTAGTTTCATCTGTCTGTACAATCCTCCAAACACTTTACACAAAGTACTATACAATAAGACAAAAGTAACAGTTCTAACTAGAAGTCCCCAAAAGAAATCCCAGCTGACTGACCTTTGAGCCATAGCCTCTCTCGCCAATCTGATGTACGCGGCTCTACAGTCTCTCAGGAGCTATCAGTCTAATCTCAATCCTGAAAAATAGATTGCAATTTTGGATGA
>JANZLC010000002.1:5325237-5341890 GCA_026413385.1 Erythroxylum gracilipes
GTTTTCAGTTTTTATATTACAAATATCAACCAAACAGGTTTTCGTTTTTTTTAAGAAAAAAACAGAAACCAAAAACAGGAAACAAAAACCAAAAACAACAACAAAAAAATAAAAGTGGAACCAAACGGCCCCTTAATTAACAATGCTCAACAAAACGTTGTTTTGAAAATAAGACTGAATAAATGTAATTGGTAGTTGAAATGAAAACTCCGAACATACGCTATTACAAAAGGAAATGGTAAATTTGCGTTTCCTGCTTTTCAAAAAAGAGCCACGGCGTTGCTTGTAAGTCCATAAAAGCGAGAGTTAGTTTGGGAATTCTTGGATGATTCACCTTGGGTGATCGCCGTCAATTTATATTTGCATCAATAACAAACATATCTGGAAAATAGTAGAAAGTTACAATTGACTCTACAAAGTTTCCTAACTACAACAACTTTGTCGTTTAACAACTAGGATGAGAATCATATATGATAGATGAGATTTGTTCAGAATATTAAACTAATCTGATGACGACATATGATTAACTTTGACTTGACTTTTATCATGTGTATTGCACTTCTTTATTTCTTTAACACCTCCCCGTAAGCTCAACGGGAGAGCACGAATGTTGAGGTTGTACCGATGACGAGTGAAACGATTGGATAGCAACCCTTAGTTAATACATCAACAACTTGATCATCAGTGGGAACATACTAAATAGTTAGATTACCCCTCTCTAGTTTTTCACGAACAAATTGAAAATAACCTTTATGTGTTTCGAGCGGGTATAAAACACGAGATTAGCAATCATGTATGTGACAGAAAAGTAAGGGAGGTCTAGAAAGGCGAACACCAAGTTTTTGTAATAATTGTTGTATCCAAATAATCTCGGCAGTAATTGCAGCTAAACCCTGATATTCAGCCTCAATTGATGATTTTGCCACAACATGTTTCTTTGAGGACCAACTAAGAAAACTTCAAGCAAAAAATACATAGTAGTCATGAGTGGATCGACAATTATCAAGGTCCCCAGCCCAGTCAGCATCCAAATCTGCCACTAAAGAGTAGTTGTTGGATTTAGGAATGTATAAGCCATGATAAATAGTGCCTTTTCGGTACTGAAGAATTCTTTTCACTGCTTTCCAATGACAAAATGTTCATTATTTCATATAATGAGAAGGTCGTCAACATAAACTAATAGATATGTGATAGAGCCCTCATGCTTACGAACAAAGAGTGAATAGTTTGAATAAATCATTATCAACCAAGAAAATTTTCAATTTTGTAAATCATGCCCGAGGAGCCTGTTTTAGGCCATAAAGGGCCTTTTGTAATAGACAAACATTACCAAGATATTTAAGATGTTCATAACCTGGTGGCTAGAACATGTAAACACATTCTTGTAAGTCGCTATAGAAAAACACATTATTTACATCAAGTTGGCGTACATGCCAACCATTAGAAACAACAAGTGTCAATACGAATCTCACTGTTGTAGGCTTCACTACCGGACTAAATGTCTCAAAGAAATCGATGTCAAACTGCTGATGAATGCCCCTAATGTCCAGTCGAGCTTTCAATCTTTTGACTACTCCATTCGCCTTCCTTTTGATCCTATAAAGCCACTTACAATCAATTATGTTAGCACCGGGGATTGGGGGTTCAAGTGTCCATATCTCATTGGAAATCAAGGCCTTGTACTCTTCATCCATGGCTTTATGCCACTCAGGATAGTGGGTAGCATGTTTGTAGGTAGTAGGTTGAAATGGTTCAAAAACAGTAGGCTCTGGAAGAGGATATTTGGTGGTCGTGAGAGCTTTAGGCTTGAGGCTATTAGCTCGAGCACGAGTTACCATAGGGTGAATGGAGGCATTAGCTTGACGGAGATAACAGAGAATAGGAGGTAGCTGTTGTGAGGGAGCCTCGGGAACTACCGGAGTGGACAAGGAAGAATGGGTATTACCAAAGTTCACATTGTTGTTGGAGTACACATGGTCTGGGGCTATGGTATGAGATTCATTTAGAGTAGAAATGGCAGGAGAAGAAGTTTGTGGTGGATCTTAGGATGAAGTTAATATGTGAGTGGATGATGGCATGGGAGTTGTTGTTATGGGAAGGGAAGGTGTTTGCTGGAGCATTTTAAGTGTGATCTCAATAGGTGGAGTGGTAGATGAGGTTCCTTGGGAAGTCTGAGACACTGACAGATAGGGGAATTGTCTCTTGTCAAATACGACATGTCTTGCAATATAACTTTTGCTTGTGGGAACATGGAGACATAAATATCCTTTATGATTAGAACTGTACCCAAGAAATACACAAGGCTTAAAATGGTATTCTAATTTGTGAGTATTATAGGGTCATATAAAGGGATAACAAAGACACCCAAAAGTTTTGAGCAATTTGCATTATGGAACCCAATGGTAAAGACATTCATAAGGAGATTTATTGGAAAGAATGGGGGTAATATTACGATTCATAAAATACACAGTTGTAGGAAATGCATATTCCCAGTGTTCAATGGGGAAAGAGGCATGGACAAGAAGAGCTAATCCCTTGGGAATAATATCTTTGTGTCTACACTCTAGAGCACCATTTTGTTCTTGTGTTTTAGGACACGAGTGACAATGATGAACACTCAATGGATGGATAAACTTGGTTATTTTTCAATATTCACCCCTAATTCAGTTTGTAATATGTTAATTTTGTGGCCAAATTGAGTTTGAGCCATAGCATAGAAATGTTTGAATATATCATAAACCTCATCATGTGTTCGCATGTGATAAATCTAGACATATTTGGTGCAATCATCAAGAAATTGAATAAAATAATGAAAAAAAATTAACAGGAGTGATAGGAGTAGGACCCCAAACATCATTGTAAACAAGTTCAAAAGGGATTGATGAGTTTTCATGAGAAGATAACAAATGCAACTTATGGCTTTTGCCCAGTTGACATGGGCCACATAGAGAGTTTCCCTCCTTATTGGAAGCATAATGTAAATTAAATCAAGACATAGTTTTCTCAACTATTTTGTCATTAGGATGGCCTAACCTATTATGCTAGTAGCAAAGGGTTGTGCACTCTCCAACAAAGGCAAAAGAGTAGGCAATGGAGGGAAGACACGACTAAAAAGGAAGTGAGGATCCAGAGGCCACTGGCAACTTATAGAGTCCCCAATCAAAACTCCCCTATAAAAGTATGTTTCCCTGTGCATCCTTAATAAGACAAGTGTAAGGAAAAAATTCCATTGAGACATGGTTATCATGAGTGAACTGAGAGACACTGAACAAATTTTTGGTAATGGGGTGTGGAAATAGAACCAACACCAACATTATTAATTGTAAGTAGCTTACCATTGCCAACTTAGACCTGATCATCACCTTGGTATTTAGAATGGACACTTAAATTATTTAGGTCCGTAGTTAGATGTGCTGACGCGCCGGAATCAATGAGCCAATTTTGCTCATCTTTGGGGTTGGTAGGAGATGCAATCATAGCAGCAATCTTGCAGGGATTCTCAGTAGAATAAGAATGGTTATACCGATGATAGCACTCTTTAGCTTCATGGCCTTTTTAATCATATATCTGACTCACTAAAGCACCTTTGCCCTTGCTCTTGTTTTTGTTGTAATGGTCACTACCTCCAAACTTGTTGTTTTGACTGTGGTATTGCTGATTTTTGTAATGAACTTGATTATTAGAATAGCCACGATTCTGATTATAATTTTTGCTCTGTCTGTTCCACCTTTACGATAGATATTAGCAGCATAAGCATCATGAACGACTTGGGGCTCATCAGCATTTTGACGCTCCTCCTCATCAAGAAGGAGACCAAGCAAATCATCCATAGTGATAGGATCATCAAGGGCAAGAACATTAAAAGTTGATCCACATTTACTGTACCTTGAGTTCAGGCCATCTAAGATGTGTTGTATCAATTCATGTTTAGAGACAATTGTTCCAGTTGCAGTCAATCCATATGCACATTCAGTTTTCTTTTGGACATAGTCTATGATGCTCATGTTTCCTTATTTGAGAGTAGTCAACGTTTTATGAAGACACATGACTCTAGCTCTATTTTGAGACTTAATGTTGTCTCAAGCTTGGCCCATACTTGTCGAGAATTCTCTAATTTTCCCACCAAATGGAGCACCTTTTCTGTTATGGCTCCCTTCACACACATGCTAGACTGTCTTTTTTTATCTATGCTATGTAAGCAAGATTAATAGTAATTGCGTGAGTTCCTGTTGTTTCAGTGAGTTATTTTGCTGGAGTAGTTGTTCCTTTTACTATGACATCACCTAGATCAAAGGCCACCAATGCTTGTTTTACTACAGAAGCCCAGGTATCATAATGCTCTTTTGTGAGTTGGGATTGTGTTTGAGTTGGGCGACATGGTAGTGAGCAATGCCCAGGAATGACATTAAGTCTAATGCTCTGATACCACAAAAGTGAGAGTTATTTTGGGAATTCTTGGATGATTCACCTTAAGTGATCTCCATCAATTTATATTTACATCAGTAACAAATATATTTAGAAAATAGTAGAAAGTTACAACTGACTCTATAAGGTTTTCTATCTACAACAACTTCATGGTTTAACAACTAGGATGAGGATCATATATGATAAAATAAGAGTTGTTCAGAATATTCAGCTAATCTGATGACGACATATGATTAACTTTGACTTGGCTTTCATCACGTTTATTGTACTCCTTAATTTCCTTAACATACCAAAAGATAGTCAAGGGCATGGTAAGTAACCAATTTCAACCTTAAAGATATAATTTTCCTTTTTTGGATTGCTTTTGCACACAACACTTAATTAACAAATGCGATCGATGCCCAACTACAACGTCGTTTTAGTCAATTCTTTCTATTTTCAGTAAGCCCATAATTTAATAGATACTTGGCACTTTAAAGATTTTACTTGGATCTATTTGGCATGAAAGTTTTTGGAGGATTTTCATGATAATTAAATCTCTGATTTTGTATAGATAGTTGAACTAAATGGGGATGGCATAGTTGACAATCTCTAGGAAATTACAATTCTTCAAAAAATGAGAAATTTGAAAATTCACCATGGAGATATATGTTTCTAATAAATGGAATATTCACATAGATTAATGACATTGCATTAATACTTTGTAATAAAATTAAAAAAGGATTAAAATTCAACAAAGATTTTAAGTAAGGTTATTATTTCAATTGTTAAATCAAACTTAGAAGTAGAAAATATGGTAAAATTTAAATCTTACATCAAACAAAGATATTACTAAAATCTCCTGAGACTAAATTCTAAATTTATAGATTCTAAATATTTGTATACCAAATAATTTCAATATTTTTCTCTTAAAGTAAGAAAGTAGATGCCCTCTCAGAAGCCTTCAGACCCTCCTCTAAACCAGACTCATCCTCATCCCAACTCCTCCAACACTCCTCCTCCCCCAACACCAATCCTATTACAACACCCTTTCCTCAGAAAAGCTGGAAACAAGTCGTCGGGGATCCATATGCCTCGAGCCTCCTTTTCAAACCTCCAAAGGAAATTTATGGTAAGCTTGTTGTCTACCTAAAAATTGAATATTGGAATAAGGCACTTGCAATTGGGACACCACACTTGTGGGCTTTTTCTTTGACCAATTCCCTGCTTTTCCTCTCATTCAATGATGGGCACAAAAACCTTGGAAAAACCGAGGGTTGGTTAATGTTTTATTGAATGAAGAAAACCTCATTTTGTTCATGTTTCATTCTACTTCACTAGCAAACAAGGTCTCAGAGGAGGGTCCTTAGCATATAGGCAGTCAACCAATCTTTATCCAATTGTGGAAGCCTTCCCTGCAACTTGATTCCATCAAACTTCACCATCTTCCCTTATGGATTAATTTTCCTAATGTACCTTTAGAATACTGGACTACTCAAGGCTTGCCTTATTTAGCAAGTTTCATAGGGAAACCCCTCTATATGGATGAAAATACGGTATTGAAAAAAAGGGTAGGTTATGTCCGAATTTGTGTTAGTGTAGAGTTCTCCCAAGAACTTCCAGCTGAGATTCCAATTCTGAGACTTGGTGAGGGGAAGGTACTTCGAGAGGACAACGTTGCAGCTTCATATTAGTAGAAACCCCATCCTAAAATCCAAGGGAAAGTATGGAAGGCTACGGGAAAAATCTCTCAAACAGGGACCTTTCAAGAACGTATGGGGATGGATACAACTTATGATATATATGCCACTAGAAATGTAGACCAAGAGTGCCTTCTAAATAGTCAAAATCATCATCTTACTGAGAACACTGATGCTTTTCCCTTGAGTAATATGGACAATCCTATTCTCTCTAACAGTGTCGAGAGTGAATCCACCCTAACTTCACGATGGACTGAAGGAACCTCCTTCTGAACTTACTACAAACCTTATTATTCACTCAGCTTATCGTGGGGACCTCTTCAATGAAAACACCAAGAGTACATCACCACTACCTCAAAGTCTTTATGAAATGCCTAGTCACTCACCTCCTACTCAATCTACACAAGAAATTGGGATTGACAATGAAGAGTAAAATATGCATTTCCAAACAGTAGAAAGGTAGAGATCTCAAAGGAGCACGCAATATCTTTAATATATCAATTATCATCTGGAATGTCTGAGGTTTAAATTGCCCTACAAAGCAAGTTGCTTTAAGGGATTTTGTTTGGAGGGAAAGGCCTCTCATTGTATGATTACTAGAACCCAAAATAAAAGTAGAGAATGTTGGTAAGTTAAATCTGGGTTCAGGTTGGCAGAAGCTTACAAACCATTCCCACCTTTTTCTTGGCCGCATTATAGTCTACTATAAGGCTGATGAAGTTACAGTTGAGCTTCGCTATTCCTCTGAGCAGATGTTGCACCTTAAACTATCCTTTTTGAATGATAACACTAATATCATTGCTTCCATCATCTATGCTAGTAATTTTGGCTTCCAAAAAGCAACATTAAGGTCTAATTTAATCACTCTCAGCAAAGACATCTGACTGCCTTAGATCTTGTATTGTGATTCCAACTCTATATTGTATCCATCTGAGGCTCATGGTAACTATAATCTCTGCCATTTCTCTGATGATCTCAAGAAGTGTATTAATTAGCTGTGAGTGACAGATTTGAAGTCCATTAGCCATAAGTACATATGGTCCAATAAACAAAGCTCTCATTAGTTCATACAAAAGAAACTTGATTGTGCCTTGGTCAATGGCAATTGGCTTGCTCAATTTCCCAACAGCAGTGCCACATTCCTTGATCCCCTGTTCTCATGCCAGACCCCAATTAGGGTGGAGCATCTTATCTCATCAGTTACTAGGAAGTTCCTTTTCAGGTTTAACAATCACTTGGCCAACACACCAGGTTTTTTTTGAAGCTTGCAAGACAGGATCTAGTTGTTATTTTCAAGGAACCAACCATTTCATTTGCGTCCAAAAATTGAATGCAATTAAAATAGAAATGAAATCACTTCATTCCTAGAGAGGCTCTATTGCTCATTCCCTTTATAAAGCCACCGAAGCACTTACGGGCATCCAGCATTGTCTTTCAATAAATCCACAAGATCCACATCTTCTTGCTAATGAAAAACAGGCCATCTCTCACTACCTGTCCATCCTCAAATGTACTCCAATCATAAAGAAAATTCAGAGACGAATAGGATCCCGGGTGAATAAATTTTTATCTTTTGCTAGAAAACTTCAACTTATCAAATCAGTGTTGAGTCCCTTGCATATCTACTGGTGCTCACATATTTTCCTTGCCAAAGGTGTCATCAAGGCAATAGAAAGAATACTCAAAGACTTCTTGTGGAATCAGTTGATGGGAGTTAAAGGAAGTGAAAAAATCAAATGGATTCATATTTGCTACCCTAAAGAAGGAGGGCTGAATATTACCTCTGTTAAACTCACAAATCAGTCACTTTTATTGAAGAAGTTATGGTGGATTATCAAAGATAGAATGTCTTTAAGGCAATGGTGGATACATTCCTATTTTCTTAAAGGGCGAAGCATCTACGCTACCTCCATGTCTCTAAATAACTCTTATTTTCTGAATCAATTACTGCATTTGGGAAATCTTGTACAGGACCATATGACTTGCACCATCGACAACAAGAAGCTAATTTCCTTATGGTTTGATAATTAGACAGGCCAAGGAAATCTCCACCATACACAATAGTTGCACAGAGCTCCTATTGATATCCCTCTAAATACCAAAATGGAACCTTTTATCAATGGTGATAGATGGCATTTTCCAGATCACCTCACTTGCAACCTTCATATGCTCCATGTCTTCATCCTGATACATTCTACTAGTATAATAGGCCTACCCATCTTCTCTCAAATAAACAAATTAGGTACCTGTTACGAGTGAGCAAACCTGAAGTGGGATGGCATCGAATCATCTGGCACAAGATTATCCCCCCAGAACTTCCTTTCTCTTGTGGCTCACTATACAAAATAGATTAAATATAGTTGATCGGCTCAATTACTTAAACATCAATATATGTTGTCTTTTCTGCTTAACTCAAGAAGAAACACGAGACCATTTATTCTTCATATGCGAGGAGACTCATCGGGTCTAGAAAGCAACGCAACTCAGTTGCCAATGGCCTAATCATTTTACTACTTTCTCCACTGCAGTCCAATGGCTAGTTACTCGAAGAACTCCCTTGCAATTTATCCCTATTATAGCTATTAGTGTGTGTGTTCAGACAATATGGAAAGAACGCAATGTCAGGCGGTTTGAACTCAAGTCTAAACGAATAGATATTCTCATCTCCGAAACCCTTGATTAAAGAGCTTGATTTATAAATTGATTGCTCAATTTCTCCAACCTTCTCTAGTTATTACTACCGTATTCTCTTTATGTTTTTACTAGTTAGAAACTTTACACCTCTCTTGTTTCAAAAGGCGTCCTCTAGATCCTCTTGTAAGCTTTAACTTTCATTCTTTATTAATGGATTTTCTTCTTTCCTTTTTCAAAAAGAAGAAGAAGAAGAAGAAAGAAAGAAAGAAAAGGCAACAGGAAATAACTAACAAAAATGTATTTGTAGTATTTCTTTAGAGTTTAGCGGTAACCATCCTTATTAAAATGAAGCAAATGAATATTCATAAGAAGAATGTAAAAGGTCACAACACGATTTTAACTAAAATAAGTAGTCACCAAGCACATTTGTGTGTATACATCTATTCTCTAAGGAAATGGAGAATGAACTTTGAATGGGATAGAATTATAGGACCTTTATAAAGGCATATAAGTTGCTATTAAGAATAAACGACTTTCCATCATCTCCAGTTTGTTGAAACTGAAATATCTAATTTGAAACTATATCTTTTATGATTAATTATTTTATACGTGATGTAAGAGGCTGAAATTTGAGACTTCTGTTTTGTCCTTGATTTGAAACTTGAGCATCCCCTCAATCTTGTTTTTTTATCCCCGCATATTATTACAATTTTGTGGCGAAAAGAATAAATAAAAGTGAGGAATGATATGTTAGTAACTTCATGAATAGGTCACTTTCCGAAGTTGAAGATTCAATGTATCCTCTTTTTCTTTATTCCAAATTGTAATCTGATAAAACTAAGAAAAAAGTTACGCAACAAATGAGTCGTAAATTGTTTCAAATAGCTATAAGATCAACCCGATACACACTTTTAGGATATAAATGGATGTATTGGCAGATAATTAAAGAAAGTGTGATATTGACAAAATCTGATTGTTCTTGGCTTCATGCACTTTACTTAATTCTCATCTCAATGTTGTAATTTTGGATTTGATTCTTCTCATAGATATGAAAAGTTCTAAGGTGATTATATATTAATGGATGGAAAGATTAGTACCTGTAGACATCAAGAACGACATGATTTGCCGATTGAGCAATTTGTGATACATCAATTAACTTTTGAGTTAAAGTGACAGTGAAGTCACTAAGGACATACTTTCAATAGAGAAATTGGTAGCACCATTTCGGACGTTGTCGGTTTTGTTTGGATAATAGATGAAGACAAAAATATTTTGGTTTGTTTTTCTTACGGAAAAGTTAGGAATTGCATATGATACATTTCAAAATATCTAAATTAGTTATTACCGCTATTTATAATATCACGTTAGACTTTAATATTTTTAAAATATAGTACTGGTAGCACCTAAATCTTAAAATATGAGACATAAATTTAACTTATTTCATATAACAATTAGATAGTTTGGACGTATTAAATATTGATGTGATTTTAAAAATTATTTTAAAACACTTATTAAAGATGTATTTTTCACCTTAATGTTTCATAAAAAATTTAAATAAGCTTTGACCATTATCTTTGTTACTACTTTCTAAGTATAGTTAATGCATGATTTTTTCATATAATTAAATTCTTTCATCATACAATGTTATGATTAGACATAGAGTATGGAATCAATATCTACTTTGTTTTGAGTTAAGTCATCTTAGTTCTCCACTATTAACTATTAATTCAATTAATAACATTTGTAAATTATTTATAAAATATTATTTCACCTTAGTCAAGGATTTCTCGAATCAATACTAATCAAAAATAATGAAATATTCTCCCTAATTACTTTAGAGTGATGAATCTTATATTGATCACTCAGTTACCTCTGTATATAGTTCATGTTATATCTAATGATTACTGAGTGAGCTATTTTTTATTAGAACAAATCATAAGTAGTATTAAAACATATTAATCCATATACATAATAACCTTAGAGATCTTAAGTCAAATGATCACTTATACAATCATCATACTAAGAATTTTCATAGACCTTGCGTATCAACAAAACTTTCACCGAGTTATTGTTATTATTATTGTACATTACATTTGTCATCTTAAAAAATATTTTATAGTCTTAAACAAATTTCTTGTAACTACTTTCATTACTTAAATTTAAAACTTTTAAAATTAAATTTTATCTTATCTAGATTTAAAACTTCTCATTTCATTCGTACCACACGATCTTGCGCAATCTTTTTTTTAGTTTATGTATATGACAAATTTTTTAGAAATTTTTCACCTACCCTCATTTAATATTTAATCTATTAATTTTTGCACCATCTTTTTCATTAGCCTTATTCATTATTTCCTTATTATTAAAGCCACGCCTATATTTGATGGCTTTATTTTTACTTAATGCAATTATACTTACAATCTCTTTTTCATCATACACATCTTAACATTTTTAAACATGTTCCCATCCCCATCAAATTTACATTGCCTCTCTCTAAAAATCATGATCACCACCTTCCCCATCCTAGTGACTACGGTTAAGTGATATTATATTATGTGTGATCTATATCTTTGTATGATATTCACTAAACCAAATTCATCTTTCTTACCCTTAATACCTACTACGAAATTCAGCTTTATTACCTTTAATACCTATTATGATATTGATTGCAATTTTCAAATTTCTAACCTTATCTCTTAAAACACTAGGAAACAAATTTTTATTGCTCGTTCCAATAATAAGGTTGAATAATATAGCATTTTAGATACCACTGTTGAACTATGTTGGATCAATTATTTAATTATAGAAATTGGTATTTCTGGTCAAACTTGAAAAATTCTCAAAGGATGTAGTTTCATACAAATTATGAATGGTCACAGTTGCTATAAACATTATGATAAAAACGAAAAAAATCAAAAACTAAATAAACAAATCAAAACTCAAGATCTGTTAATGCAGTTCTGCACACTTTGCTTACGTCTGCGGGGCCATCATCTGGCTTAATTACTTTCACCGGTGATACAACAATAATTTTACTCAAAGTATTACAGAGCTGACTCACCCAACCCTTGACATTGTCCCTCGTTCTCACTACTCGTAAAAGTAAATCATACCTAATAGTATGATCGTCTCGTTCTAACCTCAACAAATGATTTTATCAACAATGTTTAATGATAATGATACAAAATAAACAACTCAAGTGATTAAACAATAAAGAACGTAAATAAAAACACTTGAAACAAGAAACAAACAACTTCCAGCTTCTTCAAAGAGAGATCGAAAAGTTGTTCACTAAGAAACATAAACGTTTCTTCTTCGAAACGTTATAAACATCATAGCTTCAAAATTCACAACAGTTACTGGAAATTTTCACACACCAACGCCACTATCAACATCCACCAGAAACATACCCAATCAACACTCAATCCACTCAACAAACATCACACTATTGACCAAGAATAACAGCTACAACTTTTGGAATTTTCTCACACCACAACTCACAATCAGTAGCCACAAAACTAACACCATGAACATAAGACAACCAGGAAAGATTCATGCACACATTAGCAAACCCAACTACAAAAATCAACACTTTCAACCTACTCCACAACCCACCTTAATAGACGTTCAAAGCACAAGAAAATACAACTATAAGAATCACACAAAATCAACATTTTTTTAGCCCATTATTGTCATGCAAAGATGGAGAATCTGCCTCATTAACGACAACATAACAAAAGAAAAGTGGAGCACACACACATCAGCCTAGGTTGCATGAAATCCCAATAGAAAAATAGTTGCTCTCTCATCCAATAGTCAACGACAGTTACAAATAAAACACAGCTCAAAAATTTGCACAAGTCACGTGATTCAGCCTACAAAAGTTTGCAACAAATAGAGTTGTAGCTAAACACAATCAGCTGGTAGAGATCATCGAAAATTACCTTAAGAATCTCAGCTACTACGTCATCCAAAAACAACACCATTCAATCCATATCACATATGAATCTCAGCCACAATCTCGCTACTATAATCAAGTTAAATTTTCAGAAGTTAACCATTATCACATCTCATCTTGATTAGAATTTGAAACTTATCAAACTTGTCTTGGAAGAGTCCCACAAAAACTTAACTAAGTCCAATTATCAAATAATGTCCAAAATTAAATAATTAAATATTATAATCTATATCTTAACAAAACCCATCCTATGGTGTGATAATATTTGGTGATATCCTGATATTCACGCACTAAACACTTTAAAATCAACATTCATTTTATTCTTAACTTGATTCTTAAGAAAGCTCTCTTTATCAACAATATTCATGTTTAATAAAATTTTGATATTATGACTAAAGCCTTAATTTCATTATCAATTTGATAATTGAGATTGTTATCTATTTTTAATTTGTATTAATGATAGATATAAAAGTTAAATACTAATCCTTATCCTATCCTTATCCTATCTTGTACATTAGATTAGTCTACTTTACAAATTAAATAAGTTATTTCATGTTTATCTTTAATTAATTTTTCTCTCGATTGAATATGTATAAAAAGGCATCTTAGTAAATTACACAATAAATACAATATAGTTTTTCTAGAACAAAACTCTTTTTATAAAATACATTTATTTCTAATTTCTGATTAAACTTCAATTTTAATTAACTTGAACATGTAGAATCAGAGAATAGTAGGTTCTTTTTATATCAAGATATTATACTTTTAAGATTATAAAGTAAAATGCTAAAATGGTGATACGGATAATATTAACTACAAGTGTTAACCCTTTTCATCTTTTATAATAGATATGGATACCCTCAAAAGTACTTATTTCTCCGACTTGCAAGTATTTCATGACTCAACTCTGAAACCACATCGTGGTTTATATATATTTGTGATGATTCAAATTCTCTTACATGTATTGAAATTCAAATAGCTATATTAATATTCGCCAAAATAGAAAGTAAATTTGATGGCGACAACTACGAAAACGGAATAAACGGCCAACTGAAAAAACTGTCAGGACAAAGAGAGAGGGCTTACGATTACGAGACATTTGGCCTTGGGGGGTCCCGGACAAACAAGGAAGAGTAAACCACACGTGGCACAAAATGGGATCTTCCTAATTATATTGTTAATTTATTAGTTATGCCTTTATAGGATGTGACATTGTGACATGCCAATGCCAATGTAGGCTTGGCAACGATTGAAGAAAGGGTCCACAAATCATGCCCATTTAGTGCTTCACCCACTCACCCCCACCCATCCACTATCTTCCGCTGATGCGTTTATCCTCCTCTTTCTTTCTTTTTCTCAAGATTTTTTGAGGATTTAATATTCTCAATAAGTGGGGCATCAAGAGAACTTGAAGAGTTGCCATCAAAAGGGACTACTTCGATTGCATGCTATGGACTTAGGAGTATTTTGTAGGGTTTATGCTTTAAAGATGCAACAACACCAAGGGTTGGCGCATATCTTTAGCTTGTTAACTTCTTGCTTTTAGTGGAACTAGAAAGCCAAGGGAAGATTCACACAATCTTTGTAATTCCACTTTCTGTAATCCGAATATGTAGCTATATTGGTGGATTAAAGGGAATGTTATCCCCTAATTGGATTAAACGAATAACGCAGATTGCCCACCTCGATTCTCTTCCGGAAGATCATGAATATGACACAAAAAATCGATTTTGGAATTCCTAGATTGCGAATTTTTAGCTATAATGATAGTTATAAACTCCATTGACTCTTCTCTTTATGTAATTCTAATTAACTTGGAAAAATTGTCAACTAATTGTACTTAGAGGGATGTAATTACAGGGACGGATCCAGAAATTTTTTTGAGTGGGAGCAAAATTTTATTGAAGATAAAAAAAATTAGTGGAGGCAAAATTTTAATAAGAGCAAAAATTTTAATTTTTTTATGAGTTAAAATTTTAAAATAATAATTTGGAGCTGGGGGCAAGTGCCCCACTGTGGCTCCGTCCATGGATGTAAACTTGATACTAAAACATAATTATTGGCATCTAACTATCCGACGAAGTTAGGCAAGGTAAAATCATTGATCCCACTCATTTGCCGGGATCAGCTTAGTTGGATTCTTAAAAAAGAACAAGGGCATCAACTTCACTTGGTTTTGTTAAGGTGGAGTTGATTATGTCTCTCTCTATTACCATCATGGCACGTAAGATCCTGCAACATAAACTATCTTACGACTCTTTTGTTCCCTGATAATCACCAAGTGGTTATTATTAGCTCAAACAATACATGTTATATTGTTCGTCCTTTAATTTTACCTTTACCTTTTATACCATTCACCTCATTATCTCACTTTGACCATTTTCATACGCTGCATATATTATTAAGAACACCGAAGAGTAAATTTTTTTCTTTTAGTTTAGGAATATTTTTATATAATACAAAAGATCTATCTGAAAAAAAATATATACAAAGGGAACTTATCCAGCATAGAATGTAACTTGTTTGTGATCATCATCTTATTTATTAAAATCAGAAGGCATTTTGGAAGTAAATAGGTAAGTTTACAAATTAACATTCATAACTCCATTTTTAGGTGCAGGTAATAGTCGAGCAATGCATCGAGGGACATGATTTACAATTACACATAAAATTCTAAATCAAAATGATGCATAATTTGGGAACAGATTTTTTGTTCCTCCTACTCTATTTCTTTACAATTTTATTCTTGTAATAAATTAGGTGGACGAAAATGCTTAACTACAGGAGTCACGGAGTACACATAACAGACGATCTGTTACGGCACAATTAGACAATTATTTTGAATTTGAACACCCTGGAAATCAACAGGATCTCCAATAAAACTGAAGTTAGGGGGAGGAAGCCAAAACCCTGCGATTTGATTGATTTGATCGGGAACTTACTAAATGATTCTTGATTAGATTCGTATCCTTATCACATAGTGAGTGACATACAGAACGGCCAGGCAGCTGAAGTTGAGATGTGAAATGCATATTTCAAAAACATAGAAATGGAAGAATTGAATTTCACGTGGTTATAGTAAAGCAGGAAAGAACCTCAGTCCATGGAAGACTTTATCACCCCCCCTTTTTTTATATAATTTCCATTTCCCCTGAGCAGTATTACTATATTCTTATCACCCACAGATCTCATGGCGTTCGTGAAGGTGCATTGCTCCACTTTCAACGGTAGTTGTGTTTTCGTAACATTTCCCAGCTGTAGGCCAATTATTGTTCAAAATGACAAAAAGAAGAAACTAAAAGAGCTGAATTAATGGCTTACATGTGACTATATGCTCAACAATAATAGGTACCGTTTTTCCCTTAATCCATGACTATGACTTCGCTGCAATTAGTTAAAAGGATCTCTCTTGTTACAGTAGTATGTAACATATAATCAAACGTAGTCAAGTTTTATGAAATTTGCTTCAATGATGGAATAAGTTAGCATGAGTCATGCTTGGCAAACAGCGAATTACATTAGCTGATAGCTAATTTTATAAGCTAATTTGACTAGAGGATAACATCAGCTATTTATTAAAGATGTTTGGTAAAATTAGTTGTTTATCATTAATTTTTTATGTATAAAATGACTTATAAGAACATGATTTCAAAAAATATTAAATGCATAAATATTATATATCTTAGTATTTCATTGAATATTCTTATAAGAATTTAGATCTTTAATTTTTAATTTCACAAAAATTAAGTTTATAATTTTGATAAAAAACATAAAATTAAAACTATAATAATAATAATAATAATAATAATAATAATAATAATAATAATAATAATAATAATAATTGCCCCTTAACCATAGTGATTTATATTTACATAATTCACCACATAAAAGGATTACCTTAATTCCTTAAATTTGCATCTTAACCATGATTTAATAAAATTGAAATTCTAATGAGTT
>JANZLC010000002.1:5350726-5363076 GCA_026413385.1 Erythroxylum gracilipes
GGAATATTTACATTACTTATATTAAGTAGTATAATAACATTTTCAGCTAACCAAATGAAATAATAATAATAATAATAATAATAATAATAATAATAATAATAATAATAATTATTATTATTATTATTATTATTTAATTTTCTATGTCTTTTATTAAAGATACAATCTTAATTTTTTTAGAATTAAATATCTAAAATTTAAATTCCTATAAGAATATTCAAGGAAATATTAAGATATATAATATTCATACCCTTATTATTTTTTTAAAGTTATGTCCTTATAAGTCATTTTATACATAAACAGCTAATACTAAACAGCTAATTTTACCAAATATTTCTAACAAAGAGCTAATGCAATCTGCTGATCAAATCAGCTGATAAAATCAGCTATCAGCTAACAGGTGATAGAATCAGCTAACAGCTAATCCAATCAGTTGTTTGCCAAATAAGGCTTTGAGCTTTTCACAAAATAGTTGGTTGGATTAAATCAACAACCAGATTTAATCTAACCAACTCATAACCAAATGAAAAAACAACTTATCAGCCAAGTTAAACCTTTAATTTGAGTGAATCAGCTGTTTACTAAATGACCCGTAATGTTTTCTATTTTCTTTGGAAGGTGAGTTACGTGTCTTCTAAAATGAAGATCGGAGGAGGCACAGCAATGGGCCAGCTAATTGCATAGGCGTAAGGCCCAACTTGAGATGAGCTTATCACTTTCAATGCCAACACGTGTGTTAAATTTCTTAATCAACCGAATCCTCTTTTAACGCTTGAATCTATGCTATAGTGATCGGTGTGTATAAGGAAATCCTCAGAATGTTACTGTTTGTTTGTACTTGTACATCTTTTTAAATATGGCCATATTAGAAATATAATAATTAATGAAAATACACGAGTTATTCGGTGGGGTAGAATGGAAAAGAAAGAGACCGTCTCGCTGACTACTTTCAAGTTTCAACCCTAATTTTTAGAAAATGAATTGAAACGAAAAGAACAAGTACATATTATATCTATATATACATAAATGTAAATACACTGTCGCTACAAAGATTGTGTGTATATATATACACGATATATACGTATATTAGCAGTAGCAGTATCAGTAGCAGTAGAGCATAGGATTGAAGAATCGTGAACAATAGGGTGTTGGGATTGAGTGGGCATGGAGAGAATGATGAACAAGCTTAGGAATTTGGACGCCTATCCCAAAATCAACGAGGATTTCTACTCCCGCACTCTCTCCGGCGGGCTTATCACCCTCGTTTCCTCCCTCGTCATGCTCCTCCTCTTCGTCTCCGAGCTCCGTACGTTGCTTTTTATAAGATTGCTACTTAGTTTGGAAGTGTTTAATGTTTCTTCTTAGCTTCTTTCTTTTTTCCTTTCTTAGGGTTTTTCTTTTTTTGAGTTTTATCTGTATGCATGATGGACTCTATTCCCAAAATTTTCCGTCTTTATTTTGCATGTTTCCCTCTTTTGAATGAATTCGTTGCTTTTGTTATTGTGGATTGCTAATTGTTTTTGCTATTTGCAGGCCTGTATCTCCGTGCTGCTACTGAAACTAAGCTCGTGGTTGATACTTCGCGGGGAGAAACTCTGCGTATCAATGTAATGTTCTTTATTTTACTGTCAGCTGAAGAATTGCAGCAAATTGTACTTTTGGGCCTTCGTTATGCCCATTTTGTTTCATTATACTATAAGATTTCTCTAGTAATAACGTTGTATCTGCAACAAAGTGTACTGCAAAGATTATTTTGTAAATGTGCCTTGTTGTTCTTGTTATCATTTTTGAAACTTTGTTGTCTTGAATTGTTAAATGTCGTGTCTGATGGCCTTTTTAAAATTTTATTGAATCACTCAAAACGTTGATCTATGTCTTTGTTGATATTAAAAGTGCAGTTTGACGTGAGTTTTCCTGCACTTCCCTGTTCCATTCTAAGTCTTGATGCCATGGACATTAGTGGGGAGAAGCATCTTGATGTGGTATGCACCACTTGATCTTATAACTTCACACTTGAATTTTATGCGCTAGCTCTTTATGTGGATGCATACATGATGCTTTTTGCTCACGACCTTCTGAATTTCAATGTTGCTGTATCCAACTGCCAGAAACATGATATAATCAAAAGAAGGCTAGATGATCACGGAAATGTGATAGAGATACGGCAAGATGGAATTGGTGCTCCTACGGTTTGTTTTACCATATTGTTGAATTTTTTCCTTTTGGGACCAAGTTTGTGTGCTTCACGAATAGATTTCATGCATCTCAGTTCTACAGGTTCTTGTATAGATTATTCAGGTAGAAGGCAGAACAATAATTTTCCCTAACTTGGACTTGATGTGGTTACTCTTCTTAATTGCAATAATCAGGAAGATTATCAGCGTTGAGAGAAATATTTTAAATACGCGTGAAGCTCCGGATGACTGCTTTGTTGACAGCCTGCCTTAGTTTCATTTGTCCAACCATTCATTCATAGCAATTTAGCTTTACTCATGTTTTATATTAGTTAAGTAACTAGAGGTAATAGCACTGCAATTGATTTCTTGAACTCTGTAATATGTTTTCTCACTGATTTTTATCTCTTCTCAAATAGGAGAATGTAAATATATATCTTATTTTGTCTTCAGTCACTGGACTCTCATTTCTTTCTTTCTATTTGCTTTTTAGGCTCAGTACTTGGGAAATTATAGATGTAAAGAGTTAAATATTCTTTGTTTACATTTTCTGAGTGTGCCCCTTTTTTGATTCATTAGTTTTTTCTTGTTGCAGATTGAGAAGCCTTTGCAGAGACATGGAGGCAGACTTGAGCATAATGAAACTTACTGTGGTTCCTGCTATGGTGCTGAAACAGTAAGATTTTATTTTCAGCATTATTATGTAAAGATCGCATGCGTTTGTCTAGGTGGATATGCAAAAACTTGATTTACTTAAACTTCTGACAATATCTTTTGAACTTGGGGCTTCTCATTTCATATTGCTTAAAACATATCTTTTGCTCTATATCTTCAAAGTGCACATAAATATTGAGCTGTGTCCATATCACTTCAAGTGTGCAATTGGAAGAATCTTTGCTCTTTTTCACGTCAATTTTTTTGTGTGATATAATATTACACGTGTTCTGTGCTTACACTTTGTAGTTTCCCTAAGCCATGCTGGCTGTAATTGGATAGTTGAGAATGTTATTCACTCTGTATCTTAGTTATCTGACAAATTTTCCAGTCTTCTTACTCCTTTTTGTTTAACATCTTGTTACTTATGCAGTCAAATGAGCATTGCTGTAATTCTTGTGAAGAAGTCCGTGATGCATATAGACAAAAGGGTTGGGGGCTCTCTAATCCAGATATGATTGACCAGGTTAATGGCCTTCTCGTCTATAGTTACAATTTCTTCTTATGCTTGACTTTACAAGCCTCGTAGGTTCAATTTGTGATGTGATTATTCTGGTTTTGATCCCTGAATCAGTGTGCACTATTTTTTATATTGTTGAAATAGAGTATATATGGCTTGAAATGATACTTTCAGCTGCATTGTTCTTGTGGCGTAAAATGCGAACAGCTAGTAAAGAGAAATGTATAGTTACATGTCTTTGAGCAATGTGCAATCCTCACTTTAAAGATTTCTTTTTATATAAAAGTCGGTTTCATATGGATTATCTATGTGCTTGTTTTTAATTTTGGCAACATGGGCACTCCTCTGGGGAGTAATTTTAATCCTCAGTCTGCTGATCTAAGAAGCCTTCTATAGCAAATTGGTGATGCTGGTTTTATTCTTCACTTAATGTTTGCAGATAATGCTTGGTTACATCATTGATTTTTATCACCTTTCTACAGTATGCGACACTAGGAGGTTGTTTCAGTGAATTTCAATTGCTTGTTTGAATAAAATTATATTTCTCTGTTGTGGAAAAAATTACTATCCTAGCAGAGTACCCCTCTTTATCAGTCTTTTTGTTGGCTTAATGAAATCTCGTGTGCATGGAAAGTTTTATGTTTTTCATCCACAATCATATTAAATTGGGATACCAAATGCCTGATTCTGATGTTGAATAAATTTTTGTATTTGGATTCTCTTCAAATCATTTCTCAAGAATAAACCTAGTTGGTGTCATGTGTTTGCTTTCTTTTTATTCATATATTAGTGCAAACGAGAAGGCTTTCTACAAAGGATTAAAGAAGAGGAAGGAGAAGGATGCAACATTTATGGTTTCTTGGAAGTTAACAAAGTGGCAGGAAACTTCCATTTTGCTCCTGGAAAAAGTTTTCAACAATCTAATGGTCATGTGCATGATCTACTCACATTTCAAAAGGACAGTTTCAATGTAAGACATTATTCTAGAGCTTTTGGCCTCTCTGTTTAAGATTAGAACCCTTTTGTTGGAACTTTTGCCCCCTTCAGAAAATCAGTACATCAGATTTTCCTGGTCATTTTTCATAATTTGGTGTACTTGTTATCTAATTAATAAGGAAATGTGATGCAGATAAGTCACAAGATCAAAAAACTATCTTTTGGAGAACATTTCCCTGGTGTTATGAATCCTCTTGATGGGTAATTCAATAAAACTTTAACTGTTTCTCTCCTTTTGCTGTATTGCATGACATATGTTGGCATAGATCTCACTTATTCAAGTTTCAGAGTGCATTGGACACAAGAAGCACCAAATGGGATGTACCAGTACTTCATTAAGGTTATTATTCTTGCCAATAGCCTTTTGTTGTTACTTTCAGTTGTTTCTTGAGCTAGGAATTTTTCAGTCCGTAAAAGTGCTCTGATTTCTGCAGGTTGTACCCACAGTATACACAGATGTCCGTGGACACACCATCCAGTCAAATCAGGTAATTTTGCAATGCATTAGTGGGTGATGTGCTTTATGCACGGTTTTGAGTAGGATCTTGCACCTTGAATCGAGTTTGAAAGGAGACAACGAATAAAAATAAGATGAATAACCCATAAGAGGCCTCACCACATTTAATTGACAAGGTTTTGACTGGCCACAACTTAGAAAGAAAGAGTCAAGATAACAAGATTATAAGAATCAATAAGAAAGGTTCACCACGACTTAGGCTTGATAAGAACACAAAGATCGTTCTCAATCTTATTAACCAAAATTATTCAATTGATTGTCTTCAACAAACGGCAATACTTGTGTGTATTAACTTGTCCTCAAAGTTAGCCTCAAGTCTACTTTATCTATGGTAAAAAACATAGACTTTCTTTGTAGTTTAAGAAATCTTAGAAAAATTCCATGATCTTTAATTTATTTTTAAAAAAAATCTTCTTAATTTTTAGTTTTTCAAAAAATCTCCTCTGAGACTTCGATTAAAAAATAATGACGAAACACAAACAATTTAAACATTAGATGTAAAGTAATCAAATGTCACTAATATGATAATTTAACTTAGCTCTTAATTTGACTCGAATTAATTAAAATTTACTTAAATTAATAATTTAAAATAATTATAATAAATTATTAATTTGAATTAGATTTAATTAATTCAGTTTGAGTTTAAGAGTTGAGTTTCTTTATTAGTTTATGTTTGATGGTCATATTACGTGTGTTTTATTGTTATTTTTTAATTGAAATTTAAAGAAAGGATTTTTTTTGAAAAACTAAAAAATGTAAGGATTTTTTCAAGAATTTTAAAAATTAGGGAGTTTTTTTAAACTATAAAGAAGGTTTGTGTCTTTTACTCCTTCATCTAAATGACAATAATATAAAAGGTGAAAGACAGAACTATCTTATAGTTGAAATTTAAAAAAATGCTTTAGTCTTTATGTTTTTTGAAAATTTTTCTTATAATTTTTATTTTTCTATAAAAGTTTTCTTCTCTAAACTTTTGTTAAATAATAATGATGAAATATCCATCGGATAAACATTACACTCATATGACGATCCAACCCACTTCTTAAATTCGAATTTAACTAATTAAACTTGATTCAAACTAATAATTTATTATAGTTATTTTAAAATATTAGTTTAAGTTGAATTTTATTGTTTTGAGTTGAGTTTAAGAGTTGAGTTGAGTTAATGTCAATGACATTTGATTCAATTTACATATGACGTTCATATTATATGCATTTTGTTATTTTTTTATCGAAGTCTAAAATAAAGAATTTTTTTTAAATAAAAAATTATGATTTTTTTCCAAGAATTTTAAAAATTAGGTAGGCTTTCTTAAATCATAAGAGATTTATATATTTTACTCCTAATATAAAATTATCCTAATATGAGTTCTGAATGAGGCCCATGAACTAATTTAGCACATTAGAGAATCAGACCTAACTCGTAATAACCCGCTCATCTTCAACCCAAACATCTTTTTTCATGTCCTAATTGATCTCCATAAAGTTTGATGATCAATTCCAAACTCATCTTTAAGGCTTTTGTTGTGACGTGAATCATAGGTTCTAACCCTATAGATCTGACCATGTCAATTGAAGGGTTTGAACCTGTGCCGTGATGCTCATCGGTGGGTTCTTTCATTTGTTAAAACTTGAAAGGTGAACTGACCTTGCAACAATTATTCTTTGCAGTTTTCTGTAACCGAACATTTTAAGAATGCAGAAGTGGGCATCTTCCAGTCCCTCCCAGGTGTTTTCTTCTTGTACGACCTTTCTCCTATTAAGGTGGGTTTACTGCCGTCATAAGAATGTTTGATCTGGTATATTGGCATTGCTTGGTCATGTAATTTGCACTTGATTCTGCAATTATTTTCACTGGTTTTTAATGCTCGTCTTAGTGCATTTTGCAGGTGACCTTTAGAGAGGGGCATGTATCTTTCATGCACTTCCTAACAAATGTTTGTGCCATTATAGGAGGTAAGTAATCCTTTCTTTCAATTTATATTTGAAAGGTGATTGATTTCCTTAGAATTGGTTGCTTGCATCTGTTTCTGTAATTGAGTTGATAAACTAGTTGGATTATGCCACCCTTGTGGATGCATATATAGGAGTTCAGATGGATTTCTCATTCAAAGACCTGAAGATATGAATACGCTAAGACTACTATTTGCCTGTTGATACTGGATGCTATAGTTTAGTTATATAACTTATATTATATGTTATTGATTGCTGCCAAATCCTAACGTTATGTTGTCAACTTAAACATGATATGTGATTGAGTTAAAACTTTTATTTCTTCTGTATTGAGGGCCACCAGTGGACAAATTTTACAATTTTCATTTTTCTTACTTTTGGGACAGTCTCTGACATAGATATTCCTGTGTAAAAGCATAAAAAGTTTATCAAAACGACCTGCTATTACAGGTATTGATGTTTTTGGACTGAATGTTTTTCTTTCCATCAGGCATTTTCACTGTCTCAGGGATCTTGGATTCATTTATTTATCATGGTCAAAAGGCAATCAAGAAGAAGATGGAACTTGGTAAATTTAGTTGAGGCTGATGCAATCCGTTTCAGTGAGTATCTTATCTGGTTGGTATGCCATTAGCTTTTCAAGTAGAATTGGGTTGACGACCTCCTGACAAGCTTTGGCCAGCTCTGGATTGGAACATAATACTCATTAATGATTCACGTTGTAGCTATTCGTTTTAAACTAAATGCTCCATGTGCTCTATTTTTGCCTTTGTCCTTTTTTTATATAGTTTTTGAAATTTCCGAGGGTAAATTATAGAAATGCTTTGCTTTCTTATCGTTGACTTGTACAATCGAGAATACTAAGTGAACTAATTTACTCGTACCAGCAACTTCACTGTTTGTAAGATAATGGCTTGGAAAATTGTGTTGCCAATGCCATGATCAGTGAAACATCAAAGTTGAAGGTAAAAGAATGCGAATAGAAACATCAAATGAAGGTTAGCAATGGGATAAAGCACGCTGAGCCTCCTTTGGCTTCTCTTAGCTCAGAACCTATCGATTACCAACTTTTAAAGACGAATGAGTTTTGAGTCGTACGTCAACAAATTCCTTAAAAAGGAAAAAGACAAGGCATAATTCATACGTTAGCTTTTGGCCGTTTTCAATTTAATCCATCCTTCTATCTTTATATTCATTCTTCGGAGCGTAGCCTATGAAAATATATTCCCCTCGTTTTAATTATATTCCTCCCTTTGCTTTAACGACCTTTTTGCAGATAAGTCTTCCATTCACACTTACTTTTGGTTAGCTCTGTAAAATTTCTTTAGATTTAAAATTCGATAAAGACAAATGCTAAGTTCTGCACAATCTTAAATCTTCTTTTCAGCAGAATTCTCTCGAAGCATTGAAGAGGGAAGAGTCAAAATATTCGTGTTAAAGTGGCCTAATGAGTGCTTTGATTCGATTTACGGATAATGTTTGCTTCAAAAAGGTTAAAGTATAAAGCAGATATGAACTGTACAATTGCAAAATGCAAACCACTTCAATCATCTTTAGAAACCAAACCCACAAATCACGACCTAAGTTATACAGTGAAGATCTTGATTTCAAACATACTCATGAAAGGTGTGCATAGAAACTTGATGTTTCAACTTTTAAAAATAAAAATCTTAAAAAGACTCGTTTGATTTGACTCTCCTTGCCCTTTAGAAATAATAATAACATATATTTTGTCTTTAAATTATAAATTCTATATGACGACATAAGTGGGGCATTTAATGAAATTTATGATGAATGGAGAAATAGTGGCAATAAAAAAGCAGATTGATACTCATGATATTCTTGCTCTTGAATAAATTTGTGTATAATGAAAAATAATCGAAGTTGAGGATGTGATCATTATTTAATCCTATTTTCATTTGCTCACACATTGCTATACATAATATTTATAATGACTAGTGACAAGTGATTAATATTTATGATATAAAGTAAAATTTTAAATAATTTATTTATAATTATAGTTATTGAAAATGTTATTTAAAAAGCCTAATTACACATGGTCAAGTCCATTTATTGACTAATGAGAAGCACGACGAGATAAGAAAAATTATGAGACGCAGTTATATAATATTCATAAACATCAAAAGAAGAGAACAGGTTTTGCCTACTAACAATAGAATGCAATTACATTTGACACCCTCCAAGCCATGGTCTAGCATGACAAAAACCAGCTGACCAAAGACCCAACTAAACTGGACTAAGGGAACAACGGCTCTGCAGCTGCCAAAAATTCCACTGCAGACACCCTAAGGAGATGTCGAATTCAACGTCAGACTGACAAAATACTAAAAACTACTAAGAACAATAATCTTCAGTTTCTAGGATAATATCGAAGCCCAATCAATCTCATATGACGGGTACTTCTGCAGCAAGAAGTTCCCGTAATCAACGTCCAGCGGAGCCTCCTCGCAATCCGGGAACGTCAGATCCGACAACGGCGACGATCCCCCGGAGACTTCGCTGTCCGTGGCAGCCGGAGACGGTGTCTCAACCTTCAAACGCTTGTCGGGGACCACCTCAACTCCAACATCGGCAGCTTTCTTCTTCGACTGCTTTTGTCGCTTTCCACCTTGTTTTTGCGACTCAGCCAGGTTTTGACAAATGGCTTCAAGCTTAGCGTCAACTGAGGAATGGAGAGGCTTGTAGTCTCCAAACTTGCCATTTATCTCTATGTGAGAACCCTGGTGTCGAAGGTTTGGGAAGTTGAGCCGCGCAGAGTCACCTCGGAGCTTGTAGGCTGCTTTGTCGTAGGCCAAAGCAGCTTCCTCGGCCGTGTCGAAAGTGCCGAGCCAGAGTCGGGTCCGGTTCTTGGGTAGACGGATCTCGGCGACCCATTTGCCCCAGTGGCGTTGCCTTACTCCTCTGTAGAGCTTGGTGGGTTTGGGTGATGAACTTGAATTCATGAGTGCGGGTTTTGGAGCCATGAAACTGAGGGTGTTCGAGTTTGTGGGGTAGTACGTGCTGAAAGCATAATTAGCGTGGTTTTGGAGGTGGTTTTGGGATTGGATATGGGTTGGAATGAAGTTGTTGGACACGATGGTACTAGGTTCCTCAAGACCCGAGAGATCGAGGGTCGAGAACGCAGTTGAGCAACCATCTGGGTACAGAAAGGGTGGTTGTTGTTGATGATAAGGTTGTGGGAACGGTGGTAGTGTAGAGAAAGAAGAATTAGAAGAAAAGGAGTTGTAAGAAGTAGAAGGGAAAGAATACAGAGAGGAGGAATCAGAAGGAGATTGGGTTGTTGATGATGACGAGGACGCACTTTTCATAAAAGGTTCAAGTGCCTCCATTAACTCACCACCACCACTACCTGATTGAAGAGATACGCTATCACAGAAACCAATTGTTGATGTGGCTGCCATTGACCTTCAAAACTCAAAAGATAGGTTACAACTATATAATTTAAAAGTGAATCTACCTGCTTCTTGTCTAAATTAAAGAAGAGGTTTTTGTTGGCATAAGATAAGAAAAAGATCAAAAGAGGTTTTGAAATAGACAACCTCAGTCGATTGAAAGACTAAGATCAACCTTGAGGGACCAAAAAACAACCCTCCAAGTCAATCCACCAAAGGGAAAAATTAAACCGAAAAAAGATGCGAAGATCAGAGGATGCACAAGTAAAACGAAAAAATAAATCTGGATCTCGATTCTGAAAACACCTGGCTTTCTAATAAATCCTTCTTTTTCAAGTTTGCTTTTAACCCAATTTCAAACGCTTATCAGTAAACAAACCGAAACTTGAAAGACAGATGATTAACAGAAAGGGATTCAGAGAAGCGGGATGTTACAGAAATGGGGTGAAGAAGAAGAAGCAAAGATCAAGAACAACTAGGACGCTCGAAGCTCACTTTTTTTCCTCTCAATTTTTTGAGTGTTCACTCACAACTCTCGCGACCTCACCTTGTTATGGCCACTCCAGCGTTAGCTTTTGTCACTTATATAGTGAGAGGCAGAGCAGAAGGTGAAGACCATAATTATGTAATTAAATTAAATCAGAATTGTTAATTTCTCAGAATTATCACTGTTTCACGCGTATTCCAATTTCTTACCTGCTTCTCTGACGTTTTGAACACTTCAATCAGCGATGTCAGGCCATTAGACTAATGACACGTGTCCCATGTCCGACAACTGACTGACATCTGTCCATCACTCACCGTCAGGTGTCAGCGGACTCGTATTTAATACTGTTGACTTTGTTTTTTGCGTTCACATTTTCTCTGTAGGCTACAAAAAAACAGACTCTTTATCTCACCACCATCGTGTGTGCTGTGCAATGTGTGTGTCTCCCTCCCCACTTTCCTCTCCATTTCTTCCAATTTTCCGTGACAAATATTAGCACGCTCCGGATAAGTTGCTTAAATCATACAGTGAATGATTGGGTATAAACTAATCCCTAAATGACGACATCGTTGGGATTAAATTAAAGGGGAGATTAGACCGTTGATGAACAGTTGTGATTTTCCAACTAGTGCACGATAAGTAAACATATATTTATAAAAAAATTTATAGGTCTTATTTATTAAATAAACATATATTTATCAAACCTATTCCCAATCTCAATAGTACGTGAACCAGCCGGAATCAAAACAACCTCTTTGATATGTAATTAATTATCGTTCAAATCATACAGCTCTTATTGCAAATGAAGAATAACAGCCACTTGATGACTAAACAACGTCGTTATCCGAAAATCGTGCGGCCGGCATCAATCTTGACGTCAACGATGACGTCTTCGGAATTGGAAGCGGAATGAAACATGTCACATGCTTAACTCGTGCCAATATGATCTCTTCATTTGCGGCGCCGCTTACTCGGGCCTTCACGGTTCCTATTTGCAAAAGCTTGACCGACGCGCATCGGGTTTGCAGGGTAGTGAAGTTTGTACAGGTCTTTGAGTTGTACGCGTGAGGTTGATCCGTGCATTGCACGCTCTTCTATTCACGTGAGGGTGTATTGTTAGTTAAACCCCTGAGAGTGGGTGTTAAGTAAGTTGACTGAATTGGAGTAACGTAGAATTGAGAGAGAGAGAGAGCCATAGAATGAATATCGGGTTTTGTCGGCGGGGACCCAGACCCGATCTCGCGTGCTCCGGATATTCCATCTTACTTTTGGTTTAATATACAAGTTACGGGGTATCTTTCAACTTCCTTAATGAAAAGGTCAAAGTTCGTATAAGGAAATGATAATAAGTACAAGAATAAATATAATAAAAAAAATAATAAATATAGTAAATAATAAGAATGAATATTATCATTATAATATTTTAATTCAATTAAATTAATGAATGAGTTATATTTTAATTAATTATATTGTAATTAATTAATTATAATATTTTAATTAATAAATAAATAATATTGTAATTAATTATAATTAATTGTAATATATTATTGTAATTAATTAAAATAGTGTAATTAATTAATTACAATATTTTAATTAATAAATTAATTATAATATTTTAATTAATAAATGAATTAGAATAT